>JASAMX010027272.1:0-12500 GCA_030248175.1 Microlaimidae sp. YZB2_3
TACCGTCTTGTTTGTACTCATATAAAAGCTTAAGACACGCTGATCCCAAAAATATATATTTCAACTCGATTCACCTTATGGTTACCATTTTCACAACCCATAATGTATCCCCAAAAAATTTTGGGGGTACATTATGGGTTGTAAAAATGGTAACCATTGGGTAAATCGAGTTGAAAATATATTTTTTGACATCATCGTGTCAAGAGCTTTGATATGAGTAAAAACATGAGGGTATTATAATAAAATCACCTCTTAAGAATTTTAGGAGGTACATTGATGGGTGCAAAAATGGGTAACCACTAAAGAAAATTAAAAAAAACCATATATTTTTGAAATCAGTGCGTAGAGAGCTTTCATATGAGTATAAACATGTCACTTAAAATAAAAAAATGACAAAATTACCATTTTTCAAAATTGGGGGTATTTGGAGGTATGTAACCGGGTAACCATAAATAATTTTAGTCTAAAATTAATATTTTTTAAATCAGCACGCATAGAGCTTTCAAACGAATATAAACACGGTTATAAATAATAAAAACAAAAAAATCAACCCTTACTAATTTTGGGGGTACAAAGGGGTCTGTATTTTGGTTACCCGATCATTTAGAGCAGTTTTTTTATATTTTTTAAATCAGCACGCCGAGAGCTTTAAAATTATATATTACTCGCCTCTGTCTGTGTCAAAAGTCTGGTCTGTGTCAAAAGTTTTTTTTAGGGGTCAGCCATTGCAGTGCCTTAGTGCATCAAGATTTTTTTGGGACTATCACCAAAATGTCGGACTTAAATTTCCGCATAAATCCCCCGGTCTCAGGCCTGTGGCTCTAACAGTTTTTGAGCATGATGCCAAAATATGCATAATGTGTCCCCCATACAAATATTTTTAGCAAAAATCGTGAAATTGACCCCCTTTAACCTCTCGGGGTACCCGACCCAGGTAGGTTACCCCTAAAAAATTATACATTTTTGAGCTCAGAAAAGTATGGGCAATCTGCAAAAAAATTTTCAGACGTAAAGCCCCATATGGTAAAAAGTTAGAAATTTGGCCGAAAAAAATCGACCGTAAATTTCGGCAATTTCGGTGCTAACCCCTCAAAATTTTTGAAAAAAAATTTTTTTCAGGAGGTAGCCAAAAGTACAAGGACCTTAACGCGAGATATTTGCATATTGATCGCGGCGCGTTCAAAAGTTATAAGACCGCAAACAAAAAATTTTTTGTCAACTTTTTTCCAGTATCGCTAAAAAAACAGAGAATAAGTCAATTTTTAAATACTGAATTAGTGGCCGAAATTAAAGCTTGGTTGAAATTAGCTCAATTACCCAGGTAAAAATAACAAAATGTGTCAAAAGAAATCGAACGCCCGGGTTTTTTTAGTTTTTAATTATATTAATTTTGCCAGTCCAGTTAAGTTGGTTAGCATCCTTGTCTTGTTTGGGTTATTAATAGCGCAAAATTTAATTAAAATTTTATTTTCATTAAAATATGGTTCACACCATGAGTAGTCAAAAATGTTGATTATATAAAAAGTCTTATTGTGCAATTTATACCGCTGCTCTAACTCTGAATACTTTTTTTTGTCCCAGAAGCAAAGGTAAAGTATTTGTAGTTGTTTTACCGTGTTAAAATAAAAAAAGTTGTAGAAAAAATATTAACATATAAGTTTTGTAACCATAAAGTAATAGCGTGAATTAAAAAAAAACAAATTAATCTTGTGATTTAATTAAGAAAAACTAAATTTTTTTTTGATTTTATTCGCGAACCAGAAGGGGTGAGTGTTCCTGAAACACCTCACTGACCCGTCCTTCCTTGTTAGTTTGGCCTATACAGACCTGTGCACTGCCCCCCCCGGGGGGTTAAAACGGTGGGGGCAATTCCAAAATGGGGGGCAACTTTTTTGAAACGGGGGGGGCAAGCAGGGGGGAAAGAAAAAAAAAGAAAAGAGAAAAAAACAAGAGAAAAAAAGAAGGGAAAAGGGAAAAAAGGGACAAAAAAGGGAAAATAAGGTAAAAATAGGTCTAAAATCGCTTAAAATACATTGAAATAGGCTAAAAACTGCAAAAAATTCCCGATGATGGCGTCATCATAGGTCAAAAATGGCGTCATAATTTTAGGGTACTTTTTCATTTTTTGTCGGGGGGGGGGGCAAATCCTCCAATAAAACGGGGGGGGGGGGCGTTTCCAGACCGTGCACAGGTCTGCCTATATATCACATTTTTGAGCGCGTTTCTCACATTTGACTTTTTTTAAATCAAGTTTTCGTCACAATCACTTTTACAGATTTTCACCATGTTTACTTTGGAAAGGCAAACCGCATTTTCGGCTACTCATCTCGGCAGCCAAAACAGTAGTAGCACCAACTCGAAAATAACGGAAGATTCAAACCAACTCTCCGTTATCTGTTTAAGGCCGGGTGTCGTTTGTTCCGTGGGCCGGAAACCGGATTGCACGCTTACCACCTCGGATCCCTCAGTTAGCAGGAGACACGCGGAAATTACACTGCAGAAAGCAAATGTATCAGTATTATAATATTGGTATTTTCGGTTTTCTTTTTGCATCCACAAAATCGCGCATAATTATTAATGTAAAATCAAAATACAACATTTTTACCAAAAATTGTATAAAGTCTCTTCAGGAGATATTTCTATATCATGCAAAAAATGTCAACAATTTTTGTCAAAAAACCATGCTGTTGTCAGATTTACAGAAAACTCTGTGTGATATTTAACTATGGTGAAAACTTTAATGATCTGTTATCTTGCTATTTAAATAATAGGTGTGACAACCCAAAGTAGAAGCTAAAATAACCAGGCGCTGAAAATTTAGACAGCCAAATTTTTATTTGGCCGATACAGGAATTGAACCCGTAACCTCCAAAGTCGACTCTGGCGTGCTATCCATTACACCATAGGCCGGACAAGGAAAGGGGAAAGATAATCCCCTTTTATTAACGCTTGCACTTTGAGTTTTTACGGAAGGGACACAATGTGTCACATCTTCCCACCAAGAGAAGAGCTGCTCTCAGCCTCTTCGATTCAATCCGCACACCTCCACCAGCCCCAACAAGCCCGTCTATCTTCCGTAGAACGGGGGGTACACTGGTATACATACCCGGAGGTGTGTATCGGCCACCAAATATGTAACAACCCAAAGTAGAAGCGAAAATAACCAGGCGCTGAAAAATTTAGACAGCCAAATTTATTGAAAAATTTGGCCGATACAGGAATTGAACCCGTAACCTCCAAAGTCGACTCTGGCGTGCTATCCATTACACCATAGGCCGGACAAGGAAACGGGAAAGATAATCGCCTTTTATTAACGCTTGCACTTTGAGTTTTTACGGAAGGGACACAATGTGTCACATAGGCTTATCAAAAATACTATTTTCGTTTTTCTAGGACTCGTAGCTACACAACAATCACATAAATAAATTTCTAATAATATAGTTTTTTTTGGCTAGAATTTCGTATAAATCTTTTTTCTTATAGTTCACGTAATATTTTTGCGCATAAAATTTTGTTTTGATTTAGGACGAATACCCCAAAGTCATTTTAAAGGACACTTCTGCTTACGGAACTAGCGTGACGAGGGCTGGTGAAAAACAAAAAGAAAAGCAATCCACTCGGGAGCTTTTAGACGGGGATTTTGTCTGTTTCGGTGCCACGGAACGGTTCCTTCTGATTTGGCGACCGTTAAAGGTAATAAAAAATTTTAAGATTTAAAATAAAGCTAAACTCATTTTGGTTGTGGTATTTTGTGCATATCGCATTGTTGTGGCTTTGCCTTTATTACTCCGGCAATCAAAAAGATTTTAATTTTAAAAATTGTTATTTTATACCCATTTGACTTTTGGTTTTATTGATAAAATAAAAGTAAACTAGCTAAACATCACGTAAGGATGCATTAAACCTTATTTTTTATATTAAAAACATTAGAAGAAAGCTTATTCTAATTTAACCGGGATATAAAATTCTTTACTGGTCTATTGCTGCCTTTTTAAGTAATGTAAATTTATAAGAAAATGGTTAACGTTAGACTAATACTTAAGTTTCTATTGACTTAAAAAGATGAAGATACCAGTAATATGTTTAAGATTGCGTGTACAATGCTTACGTTAGAAGACAAACAGAGGCTGTGTACAATTATTCAGGGAGACTTCTGCGGTCATATGAAACCAGACTGTACACCTGATATCACTCATCTATGCAGTCAAGGCGCCATGATTTCTTCAAAAGTAAATAACTTTTTATTTATGAAGTTATACTCATGTCATGGTGTACTAAATCCATATTTGATGGTAATATTTATTATTATGCGAGATGAAGACTAGCAGCATTTTATTGTGATTAGTTTGGGATATTTTAAAATCAAAATCATGTCCTAGTTGAATCCTTTTGAGGAATATACCCAAGAAACTGGTTCTACACTAAATTTTTAACCAAAATTTGCAAGAAATTTGCACATGCAACTTTTCTAGCGCACGCGCATGCGATTTATTGTTAACTAACTTGTGTTTTGTTGAATAGTAACTAGGAGTTACTGTGAAATCAATACTTGTTTTTTACTGAATTTTCTTAGATAAGTGCCGGGAAGTCGCTATATTTTAATAATTTCTGGTAGCGTAAAACCTGCCAAAAGCTGTTATTGTGTTAGATATTGTTGCACATAAAAACTTGCAAAAAATGATTGATTTTTTTTGTAAATAAGTGTTATAAATATGTCTTCCAAAATATTGGAAAAACTACCGTATCTTTATACCCTTTTTCACCCATAGCTATTCATCAAAAACGTGGGTTTTTTATTAAATAATTTTGCTCGACATTTTTCAAACTTTTAAAATACCGATTGCAATTAAAAATTTGGTTAAAAATTATTTTATAATACTTTGTAAACAAATTTTAAAAAAAGTTGTTTTAGTTAATTCTTGCACTTGTATACGGAATTCCTATAGTCACGCCTAAATTCTTTAACGATCTAAACGAATGGAGTAAAAATTTCGATAAGTTATCTCGGCCTCTAGAAAAAAAGTAGGTTTTATATATTAACATATATTTTTTGTTGAAACGTAATAATTTTACTCTTTTTTGTTATGGTGGCCGTTCTAGAAGTTTCGGACAAGAGGGGATTTCAGGTCATTATTGGTCAAAAACACATTCTATTCAGTTTTTATTTAGAAATAGACGCAATTCTTCTATATGATGTTTGTTTAAAACAAAAAAACGCCCCCCCCCCATTCGCTTCAGCTAGATACGGTCATCATTATGATAAAATTTTAAATGATTTATCTAGGCTTAATATCAGAAAAGTTTAAAAATCTACCATGATGATTAAAATTTACAGGTTTTGTTTATTATTTTATTCAGCAATCCTTTTCTATTGTGTATATATTAAGTCTGATTTTGTTCTTTTGCAGTATTTAGTGTAAAAAAGGGCTCTTTATGGATAACCAGTTTATGGCTAATGCAATGCAATTAATTTAGTTATTGTCCTGTTTCAAATGACTCTGAAATTACGAGAACAAAGTATGGTCTGCTGAAACATGAAAATCGTAGAACAGTTTTTGCCAATATGCTGTTTTTGTTTCCGTCCGAAACCACGGTTTGTATCTTAAAATATAAGGAATTTGAAATAAAACAATTATAAAGAAATAAAAAATTGTGATGAACTAACAGATAGTGTCCCCCTCATGGTCGCCCGGGAATCTGGCAACAGATTACCCCAGCAAAGCCCGAGGATAATGCTGAGGTCTTCGTCCTGAGGGGGATCAACGTCACCCCGCTCGGTCGCTTTTTAGCCGGGATACTCGGGCCCGTACAGCTTGCTGTAGCTTGGTGGAGAGGACGGCGAAGGGCGACCACGAGGAATGTGTCCAATGTTGCATTTTTTTCCAACAGCAAAAATTCTTCCCCTGTCCCTTCCCCCCCCCCCCTACCCTAACTCTAAACATCATAATTTCGGTTTCAGTTTTATGTTTTGCTTGCTTTTATCTTTTATCTTCTTGTTCTCGGTTGCTTTGTTTTGTTTAGAGACGCTCAAGCCAGCTGTGTTTGCTCTGTCATTGGATGGAGTTCTGCCATTGTTGGATGGATATGTGAAGCTCAACGGACCTGGTTGCTCTTGGAACCACCCGTGTGCCAGAAGAGCTGGACAAAAGACGGATCAAACGCTTTGTTTTATTTTTAATTTTTTTTTGTTTATTAACACGGTGCAGAGTATCATTTATTTTCACGCTATCTTAATTGGTGGGCGCTATGTAACTCTTTATAGTACGGCACTCTATATACATACATAAATTTTGCTTAGCTTTATGTCAAACATGTCGTATTCCTAACCGCACAAACATATTCCACTTTTACAACCCTTTACCTTGCACTGTTTCGGGTTTTTTTTATTCTTCTTTGTCATTTTAAAATAATTGGCATTCCTTTACATTAAATTATGTCATTGTCTGTCAAATCCCCCTCTCATAATTTTAGTCTAATAAAAATTTTTTTTTGTTTACTCATGTTACATTGGCCACACTTCTCACAAATCCCGCGATGTGGGTGGGGCTTTTAGCCAAAAAATTATAGTAATCAAATGTTCTTCTGGTCAGTTATGTATCATAGTTCAACTAAACTCAATATCATCACATTAACCAAAGAACGGTGTTGATTTTCTAGGTTTTTTGGACGGTAAGACAGGGCTTAAATTCTGTAGCCGGCCCGCATTAACAAAAACAACAGATAGTGTTGATATAGCTACGGTTTCGGTATTAAAATAGGTTTAGTCACCCATAGCTGGCCCAATTTAGCTATGTAGAAAACAACATGAATTCTAATATTGGAGTTTAAACCCCCCTTAATTTGGGGTAACCCCCCTCCACTCCGGACCAACTCGCTCATGTATGTTCAAAACCTATACTCACATTATATTCAAAAAATAGAAAAATATGAAGCTTGGTCCGTGTCAGTCATACGGCTGACCTTATAATTTTCCTTGAATTTTTCGGATTCATTTAATTTGTTAAATAGGTAAAATAGTAAAGTTTGAAATACCTATAATAATTCCTTGATTTATTTTAAACTTTATTATTACAAAAAAGTTTAAAATAGCGAAATCCCAAGACCCCTTCCGTAAAAGTGGGTTCTGCAGTGTAATCTTTATGTTGATTTTTCCAAAAAAAATACAACAATAATATTGTGGATGTGCGTTGACTATGCTTTTACTAAAGTTAAAGTATTGATAATACTTTTAATTTACTGTAGAAACAAAAAATTTTCAAGGTGCATAATCAAAAAAAAAACCCTTACGACATTCTCCTAACTAACTCCTAACTTACTACCTCATTTATTTCCATTTGTTTTGTAGTTACAGAGAAATAAAGGAACTAAAATTAAAACAAACTGACAAAACATTTAACGAACTTCAAAATCAACTTCAAATTTGTGTGAGATAAAAGAGTAAATTCAATTTTTACCACTATTGGTGTAAAAAAGGGTAATTTATGCGGTTAAATATAAACCGCATAATTTTAATATAATTTCAGTTTTAATTGTAGCTATTCCCCGCTAATAATTCTGATTTTTTATTATTTTAGTTCAGTAAATATGCGGAAATCGTGACAGCAGCCGGTGGTAGGTCTCAGCTTATCGACTTTCAGTACCCGCCCTCTCAGAGTATACTGGAAGCGCGGAACACGGTTCTGATCACGATTTCCAAACCTGAATACGGAAAATTGCCAAGCGACAAGCAGAAACCGATTCGAGCCCTTTTCAACACTTTTAAAAAGTAAATCAAAAGTTGTGTTTTCATGTTTAATCAAGGTGTTTTGTGTTTGCAGTAGTAGCGTAGTAGAGCAGTAAACTAATTTACGAAATTTTTAAATTTTTTGGTTTCATTGCGGCCGTCATGATGAATTTTTAAAAGCTCCCACAGCAACAATGTTAATTTTGCTGCAATAAAATATCGAAAATCTAAGAATTATTCGTAGATATCGATCGAATTTTCACGAGTGGGTTTTGCTTTATCTCGATGAATAAAACAAACTAGACAACTGGACTAAGCTAGCAAATAAAAGTGTTTTTTGTTGTTATTAACATGGTCAAAAATAAAAAAAGTAAAGGTCAAGACAAAAACAAAGAAATTTTGTCAGTTCCTGCTTGAATAATATAATAATGCTCTATTAATTTAAACATGCCCTAAAACTCTAAAACTCTAAAATAATACTCTAAAACTTAGCTGCTTTATTTTGTTTTTATGTAACTTAGCTGTAATTCTAATCTTTCTTGGTTTTAATTTAACTTAACAAAACTGTAGTTTGTGGTTATGTCGTAGATTTTGTTTTTCCCGTTGGCATTATTGTTTTCGTGCACCCGATGATAGCGCCAGGAATTGTAGAGATGGTGCGGCAGAAGCATAATTATTTATCTATCTATCTTGTAAATTGCAACTGTTGTCTGGAGTAAACATTTTTCACAGAAAAAAATTTACATTATCTTTTCTATAGATTCATTAAACCATAAAAACCCACCAGCAAAATCGTTGAACTTAGATAAGGGTCCCATGTGGGGATTTACTATACTTTTGGGCATTGAGTTAAAAAAATTGCAGCATGCGCGACCTACTTATCTCTTATTTTTAAATTATATTACTATTCTTCTGTTTTAGAAACTCCAGGCAAATGATTTTAACCTTTTTATTATACCTTAAAACAGCGCTTAAAACAAACTGCTTTAATAAATTTCGATTCTAATCGTAGTGCTAGAAAAATTTTAATTGTTTTTGAACAAGTTTTAAAATAAATTTCTTATATTTTTAAAAAAAACGATATCTCTCAGTCAAAAGATACTGATGAATAATCATTTTGATTTAAAATTTCAGTTTTTAAATGTTGACTAGATAATTGGTTCACTTTGTTTTGGTTTTAGTTGTGGAAAACGCCAAATACCAGATAGAGAAATACCTTACGCAATCATCGACTGCTCTTTATCGTATTATTGCAACTGCTATGCTGAAAAGCAAGGTAGAAAAAAAGTTGTTTTTTTTTTAATTTCGATAAATTACGGTTGTTTTCTTTGCACCAGGCATTGTCAATTAAAATAAATTCACAATGAGAATGGAAAAGTGGGATTTAGCTACAAAAAAGTCCCAGTAAAAATGTTGGAGTGTTTTCATAGACAGTAGACTAGAATATTTTTTTTTCTAATGATCAAATAACGGAATTAATATTATACTAATCATAGTCCATGCATAGTTTAATTCTACTGTTTTTATCATTTCATTATTTCTTTTCCTTTTTTTTTTTCTCTTTTTCTATTTTTTTCTTTTTTTTCATCAACAACATCAATTCTGCGACTTAATTGTCGCCAATATGAAATACAAATTTAAAACAATATATCAACGAACATAGCTATCTGATATGACTTTAAAAGCTCAAAAAGAGCTCTTATTTAAGTCAGTTTTAAAACTTTTCTTGAATGCATCCAAACAATCGACAGTTACTTGAGATGGGAGTAGGTCGTTCCAAGGTGTAACCACCCTATTAGCAAAAGAAAATTTCCTTGCATTGATTCTGCTTTCTTCGATGGTCAATTTAAAGGGATGACCACGGGGTGGGCTGCAGGTTAAACTTGAAAAAATCATTGGCTTGCAAATTTTTTAAGCAATGTATAATTTTAAATCACTCATATAAATCAATTTTGTCTTACTAAATGTCAATTAAATCAATTATTACTAACCTATGACCGCCTATTTAATTTAAGCTATAAAAAAGTTACTGTGTGCTTTCTAAAAAAATTGTCATCAAAACTAAAAACTTATTTTTGAAATGAAACATTATCAAGACTTCTCGAAAGTTTTATTTATCACACACGTTTTTAAATTTTTGTTATTGTATAATGCCGAGTTTTAAAATTTCATTTAACGCGGAAATCCTAAAACCTTCACGGAAATTGCAATTAAATTTTGTATTTTTGAATTTAGAAAATGTAAAAATGGGGTTTCCTAGAGGCCAGTTAAGTTTTCTTGCGCTTTGCCACGCTTAGCTCTCGATTATTATAAATTTTTTTTCGATTCTAAGTCACGTTTATCGCGAATATCCAATGATTATTTCCAAGGTTTTTGCACAAAATACAAGCTTTTAGATTTAAATTAAGTCCAATTTTCACCCTCGCCGGACGATTTTATTTCGATTTCCCCTTCGCCGGACGATTTCCCGCCGGACAAATTCCCCCTAGCTGGAAGACTTCACCGCCGGACATTTTTTTGTTTATTTTTTTATTTTATTCTTGTTGTAAAAAAACAAACATAAATTTGTTATTTGAAATATAAATTACATTATAATTTCTCCAAAAAAAAACAAACTTTTTTAAACTTTTTATAAACTAAGTACGTATAAAAAAATTTTTTTAGCCAAAAAAAAAATAACATGTATGTATATATTTTATTTTGTTGTACAGGTAACCGTTGGGAAGGGGGCAAATGGGTGGCCCTCCCTTGGGGTTGGGAAATACTGGACTTGTCCGGTAGTTCTCACTTTTTGGGTTAGGGCCACCCCTCTGCTTCCTTCCCCGCCTTATATAAATAAGTGCTATATAAATATTATTATGCCTATGCCATATAAAACGTGTAACGTAAAAAAATATATAATATAACCATTAATGTAAATAATTTTCTCAAATATATAATATTGAACTGTGAGGGCACAGTTTCCTGAAGGCGGGGGATAGTGTAATGCCTGGGGTTCCTATTTTAAATAAATTTTATAAAATATTTATTTCTTATTTTAATTTTAAACTTTTCCTTTAACTAAAGGTCAAATTCGCATTCCTTTCAGTCTGCTAAACTTTTCGCCTGTAGTCAAAACAACCACGCATCCCGCGGGTATATAAACCCGCGGGTTTTCAAGTAAATTATTAATGCTTTAAGATCGGAATAAATTGCGACTAAAGTGCTGCTCTAAGATCTAAGCTATTTCTAACCAAAAGCTGCTCGCATTATCTCAAAACTCCGCATCTTTTCTAACTGAATTTCCCCGCCTTTCGCCCACTCCAACCGGGATTGGGAAACCGCGCCCTCAGTTATTTTACGTGCCTTTTCTGTAACCTCGCCGGGTACTTGGGTATCCCGCCCTGGGTTTATAACTTTTATAATAAAGGTATACGAGGTCAGATAGCCTACGGCTGCATCGCGCAAACACCCACACAACAAGTAGCGTGCGGTAGCAGAACACTCATTCATCAGCGCATACACACGGGCCAAACCGCACGTTACACTATCCATGAGTTTAATGTTTTCTTAAATTATAGCGGAGCCGGGAGACTCATTGGCCGAATCACAAATGACGACATTTTCGAGAATTTCGGCCATGCCTGCGGCGACTTCTACACCAAAACCGGTCGAAAAAATCATGACTCCAACCACCGATAAAAAAAACTTCGGCACCCACACAAATCAGCCTGAGAAGAGGAAGTTGTATGACATTGACGAAGTCCATGTTAATGATGCTGAGGAGGCAAATACTGAACGAGTCAAAGAGAACCCTGTGATTTTTAATAGTAATAATAAAGCGCCAAGTGATAGTCAGAGCAGTAATGTCTTTAAAAAACCTCAGGTCAAACGACCGCGGACAAACTTGTACTCGGAGGAACCAACCGCACAAACGCGAAATGGTGAGCGAGGCATTCGAGTTAAAATTACAAGATTTAGGTTTCAGTATTAGGTATTTACTTACAGGAAGAATTTTTTAAAAAAGTCATTGTTTAACCTTTTAAGATTAATTCCGCTTCAAATCGGCAGAAAATATTCCGCGCCAGTGCTGCTCAGTGTTAAATTTCGCCACCGCTTCCGTAGAGACGCAGAATTTAGCACACCGCAGCACTGGCGTGGAATCCCTTTGTGAATTTGCAGTGCTTTTTGGACAAAAAAATTCCAAATGGTTAACCGATGAATGTGAAAAAGGTGATAACAATAACAACAGAGGTAACAAGAACAGAATGTTAAATTATGTAAAAAATTGATTTAATAATTTTTCTTATGTTTTAAACTAACAATCTGGGGCTCTCTAACTGTGGGGTCCCAGCTTCTCGGCGTATCGGATTCCATTCCAATGTAACGGGGATTAAGCTGGCCTCTATGTCTCGAGAATAGAGGAGGTTCTCGCCCTGAGCCTCGTCAACCCTGAATCAGTAGTTTCTCGGGTATGCCTTAGGGCGCACTGATCAGAAGCCAAAGAACCCCACTGACCGCATCTATTTTATAGGATCCAGTTTCACTTCAGAGCTACTGACATGAAGAAGGACAACATTTAGTCATGTGGTACAAAATTTTGAATGCAGTGTTAAGGAACTTCAATGGAAATTATTCTCAAGTGGGACAGTAGAATGAAATCAATAATTGTATTAAAGAAAATATCTCATTTAACTAATCAGTACAAAAAGGAAAAAACAAACAACAATCAAATTGAAACAATCAAAGAAATCTTATCACTTATAACTTTCACGATGAATTAAATCAATTCAATCTT
>JASAMX010027272.1:15000-18209 GCA_030248175.1 Microlaimidae sp. YZB2_3
ATGCAGATTTGCTATGGTTCACATAGAGTTTATCTCAGACTAGTCCACTTCTTTTCTGTCTAAACATGCGCCCGAGGAGAAATCGCCCCTTTTTCCTGCTCTAAATTTAGAGCATTTTTCAAGGCTAGTAATAATAACAATAACAACAACAGTGGCAACAAGAAGAAAATGTTAAATTATGTAACAAATTCATTTCATGATTTTTCTTATGTTTTAAACTACATTCTTGGAAAATTTGCAAAATTTGAAAACTTTCGTAGGTTTTTGACAGATACTAAATGTGGTAATATCATTGTATATATTTTATTTTGAATTATTAATTTATGTATTTTTTGCTTATTGTATTGAAGTGGCATTATTTGAGTAAAGCTCTCGCTTACTGCATTATAGATGAAATCAACACATCCCGAGAGTTTGAACAATTAGCAGTGAAAGCAGAAATGATTGCGCCACCGCCACTGAGGTCTCATGGTACTGAAATATTAGATGCAAATTGCTTTCAGCAAAACGTGAAATCTGAGAGCTTTTCTATTGAACATCAGAAAAAAACTTGTGAAAGGTTTGTTTTTATAAATTTTGTATGAAAACTAGGAATTTTGGGTTTTTCGAATTCGACGCCACCTGCAATCTCCCACCATAACCAACTAATTAACCGTAGTTTAAAATAAAAAAAACTTTGCCGGGGGCATCTGAAGACGGCACAAAAGGTAGCAATATTTTAAAAAAGGAATTTGAAAATTATAGGTTAATAAAGAAATTTAGAAATTTTTTTGAGTACTTTTTTATAATTTTGAGCGCGGGGTATGTCCAGAAAATTAATCGTCAGTAGTTTATCGCCGCTCACCGCTAGTATGATCGCTGTGCAGTGATTTTATAAAGTTTTGCTGGATTTTTACGCTTCACTTAGGCTTGGAAAAAGTAAGTTTTCATTCCATGGTTTTTTTTATACATTATTGTTTGGCTAGACAGTTGTCTTTGCACTC
The DNA here is from genome assembly GCA_030248175.1 of Microlaimidae sp. YZB2_3. Classification (NCBI taxonomy): domain Eukaryota; kingdom Metazoa; phylum Nematoda; class Chromadorea; order Desmodorida; family Microlaimidae; species Microlaimidae sp. YZB2_3. Next base: position 15,984 of record JASAMX010027272.1, read on the forward strand.
TTGGGTATCTTCCGCGCGCGGATAATGCTGGGGATTAAATCTTTTGAGCTCTTGCGGTCTGCACACTTAAATTTTGGGTATTAAACCGGGCCAAGGGGCATACCCAAAAATTACGGCACCATTTGTGATCTATTATGACGCCATCATCACAATTTTTTTTTGCAGTTTTTAGCCTATTTCAATGCATTTTAAGCTAGTTTAGACCTATTTGTACTTAAAGTTCGCTTTTTTGTCCCTTTTTTTCTTTTTTTCTTCTTTTTGTCTCTTTCTCGCCTGCTTGCCCCTCCCACTTTCAGAAAAATTGCCTCCCGTGCCCCCTATTTTGGAATTGCCTCCCCCCAATAAAACCCCGGAGGGAGGCAGTGCACAGTCTAACTTAGTGTCACTGTAGATGACAACATGCTTATATGTATTTAATTCGTCAATAACGTAGCAAAAATGGCGACTTAAGATATTATCAAGAATAATAGCGATTTGCATAGAATGATTATTTATTGAGAAATCTTATGAAACGGTTCCGTATTTTAGTTCGCTCAATGATACAAATATATTGTACAAAACAGTAAACACCGGATGGCTAGATAAGAAGGATGTACCTATTGAGTGCTACGTGAATGAAGATTTGGAAGAAAATATAAAAGGATTAAATCTAAGAAAAATTGTAAGTTTCCATTAGTTTTTTCTTATACTGTTATAGTCTGCTCTACTGGAACTTATTTTAAAAAAAGTCATAAAATTCATTTCATATAGCTTTGAAAATTACGGAATAACGTCGGCGTCGGTTTCAGACAAAAATAAAGTAATAAATAATAAAATTGTTATTTTTTTAAATTTTTATATTATGAAGCCGTTTTTTATGGACTTACTTAGCATATAAAACAATTGGGTCGGTGGTGATGGTCCCGCCACAAAAAAAATTCCTTTTAATTTAGTTATATTTTATTTTAGACTTGAAATACCGCATGATAATGTTTATTGTGTGAATTTTAGAGGCTTCACGTATTAAATTGTAGCATTACAAAAAGTTTTTTCTGGTTAACCCAACAAATTTACTTATAAAGCCTAGGTTACACAAAAAATAATATAAACTAATAGCCAAAAATATTTTTATATTGTGGTCCATTCTCCAGTTTTTTAAAAATATTTTATTTCATAACAATTTTTGATTGCCGGGAAGAATCGCACACCCAAACTTTTGTTGTGCAAGGTAGGTCCCCCATACAATTATTTGTCTAAATGTTTTAAAAACAAGTTTTTTTATGTATACTGAAAAAAACATTAATTATATCTAACACACCTACATAATAATCTTTTTATATTTTTTGTATATTTAAAATCAGTTCCAAACTTAACTATCTCCATAACAGTACTTAGAATCGTTTTTATAAATTCACCGATACGTAGAACACTGTATGTGCGTGCGCATGTGGAACAGACATTTTAGATATTGGAAAATTTAACATTGTTAAAGTGCTATTGATAATAAATTTTAATTCGTTTTTTGTAGAGAAGTAACTGGAAAGAATGTCATGATATACTAAAAAAAAACACGGAATACGCTACTTCACTGGGTGATTTTGGAAAAATATCAAATCATGATGTTCCGAATTTCAAAAAATTTAAAAAAGTAATATTTTGTTTTGAAAGAATATCATTGGTCAGTTATTTATCTTATCGAGTGCTGGAACGAAACTCTTAAACCATTTTAAAACAAAATAAAAGCAAGAAAAATTATTGAGCGACTGTCTTTAAGACATACAATTTCGTTCTAGGCGGGATAAAATTTTGAGGCTAGTGGAGTAGACCTCACCGTTTTCCTCCTCCCTTTTTGTTCATCTATGAGTATTATTGTAAAATTTGTCCACCCATGATTGGACCCCTCCCCACAATAGGAAGAGGGTTCATCCTCTTTTTAGTAAAAAACGTCCAGCATAAAGATGTTTAGGTTAATATTTCTAAAAAAACCTGATATTCTGGCTTTCCGTTGTCTAATATCGCTTGCCGTTGCCAGTTAACTTAAGTAAATACAGACACAAAAAATTTAACTTTCAAAATTTATATTGCCCTTCTTGTTTGAAACAGTGTGGTCCAGCCTAAAGATGTCCATGTTAATTTTTTTTAGAAATTCAAGTTCCTTACGACATTTCCCGTGCTATAAGTATTTCCAATAATATCTCATTTAGCCTAATACTTTTCGTGGTTGTGGAGGAGAGTCCATTCCATATT
>JASAMX010027274.1:0-40420 GCA_030248175.1 Microlaimidae sp. YZB2_3
AAATTATTCGAGAGTGATATTTTTGGGATCAGCGTGACCGTGGGATTAAAACAAGTATAAACATAACGCGTAAATCTCCAATTCAATTTTTTTGGGGGAGGGGTACCCTGGGGGTGCCAAAATGGGTAATAACTAGGTAAAATTATTCAATAGTAATATATCTGTGATTAGCGAGACTGTTGGATTAAAACGAGTATAAACACAACACATAAATCTCCAATTCAATTTTTGGGGGTGGTGATTGGTGTGTCAAAATGGGTAACCATGAGGTAAAATTATTTGAGAATGATATTTTTGGGATCAACGTGACCGAGGGATTAAAACGAGTATAAACGCAACGCATAAATCTCCAATGAATTTTTTTTTTGGGGCCGGGGTGGTACCTGGGGGTGCCAAAATGGGTAACCACAGGGTAAAATTATTCAATAGTACTATATTTGTGATTATTGTAACCGCGGGATTGAAATGAAAATTAACACAACGCATAAATCTACTATGCAATTTTTGGGGGGTATCCTGGGGGTGCCAAAATGGGTAACCATAAGGTAAAATTATTCAATAGTGATATTTTTGGGATCAGCGTGACTATGGGATTAAAAACGAGTATAAAAACAACGCACAAATCTCCAATGCAATTTTTGGGGTGTTAGGGTTATGCCAAAATGGGTAACCATGAGTTAAAACTATTTGAGAGTGATATTTTTAGGATCAGCGTGACCGTGGAATTTTGGAGTGATATTTTTTAAAATCCCCATAAACGTTACAAAATCCCCATAAAGTGGTGTAAATTCCCCATAAATATAATGCGTTTGCAGTATTTCCTTAAAATTTTGACACTTGGAAAATACAACAAAACTTTATCATGATAAAGTTTAGCTTGATTTTAGGGCTTTGCTTAGCTTTAAAAATTAAAACATTTTAATGCTTTTATGATTAAAACTTAGTTTTTTAACACATTTTAGTTTGCAAAAGCATTTCTGATTGTTATGGGGAATTTGCACTACTTTTATGGGAAATTTGGCCATGGGGATTTTACACTACTTTTATGGGGATTTTGCACGTCACCCAATTATTAACGAAGCAAAACTATTAAAAAGTGATATTTTGAGGATCAGCATCTCTGTGGGTATAAAACAAGTAAAATTCAATGCAAAAAAAAACCACTTTTGGCTTCTTTTTTTGCGAAAAGTAGTCTTATTCATTTATTAGTAGTCTTTCATTTCTAGTATTCATTCATTTATTCGAAAAGTAGTCTGGTTAAAGCTGAATTATGTTTAAAATTTATATTTTTGGTTACCAAGGGTTGTTTGATGCGAAATATTTTTAAGATTGTTTCGTTTTATAGATCATTAATAAATAAGTAAATTTGACTAATAATAATTATTATACCATTTCAAACGAAACAAATTTGTAATTCGTGAAATTTGCGTGAAAATGTTACTTATCGCTAATAAATTTAGGATTTAGAAACAAATTCACGTGAAAACGCTAGTTTGCAACTCTCGTCAACCTGTGCAACACATCAATATAAATTACACACTTTTTGTTGCAAATATATGGTACTTTATCTAAAGATGACGTGCAAATTGACCAGAAAAGTTGTGCTAATTAGCCATGGCCAAATAAGACCATCAAAGAGTGTTAATTAAACACGAAATGCAGAAATGCGTTTGCAAAGCAAATTTTTAAATAATTTGCTTAAATAATAAAAACATGCAAACAAATGTTTTACTGTATCATGAGCAAACCTAGAATTAAAATCAAGCTAAAATTTCAAACAATAGGTTTTATTTATGTCGTCTATGAGTTAAAATTTAACAAAAATATTGCAAATGCATTATGTTTATGATCAATTAACACAACTTATTGGTCAATTTATACCCTTTATTGTAAATTTAGCCTGGTGTCAATTATTTTATGGATTTTTTGTACGGTTTCTTTAAAGAAATAAAATTTACAGAGATAAAATCGTTGGCAGAGGTAATTTTTGACATAGGGAAAATTCAATTGTTGAAAATGCAGAGAAATAGACATCTTTTTTATAAAACATAAAAATTAAATCAAAAAAATATTAAAATACGTGAAAAAACTTTTAAAGAATGAAAACATACCTTAAAACATTTCTTTTTTTGTTCCAATAATTAATAAAAATAGCAGTAACTTAACAACAATCGACACGCGATAAACAAAAAAAGTTGGAGGCTTATTGTTTAGGATTTTAATTTTGGTAAACTTTTGTCTGCCATTTTTGGGAAAAATATATGCCAGTTTGGCGGAATCAATGGTGGCTGAATATAGTCTGCCATTTTAGGCGATAAAAATTTAAGAGAGTATATGCTAATTTTATTTAAAACAATTATAACTCGGCCGAATAAAAATTATACAATCTAAAATTTAGAAAATAGATACAACTGACAACGGAGAATTGATTATTAGTCAGGATTTTGTGATCTGACAATTTGTGCGGTCGATCATGACGTATATGCAAAATTTTATTTAAAACAATTATAACGCGGCCGAATCAACTCTATATAAATTGATATTTGGAACATATATGCAACTGATAACAAAGAATCAATTGATAATCCCGATTTTTCAATCTGAAAATATGTGTGGTCGATCATTCCGTATGCAAATTTATATTAAAACAATTATAACTCGGAAAAATAAAATTTATATAACTTGAAAATCGGAACATAGATACAACTGACAGCGGAAAATTGATTGATAATCACGATTTTGTGATCTGACCAATTGTGCTGTCGATCATGACGTATATGCAAATTTTACTTAAAACAATTATAACACAACTGAATAAAATCTATATGACTTGAAATTTGGAACATAAATACAATTTACAACGGAAAAATGATTGATAGTCACGATTTTGTGATCTTCAAAATTGTGCGGTCGATCATGAGATATATTCAAATTTTATTTAAAACAATTATAACTCAGCCAAATAAAATCTATATGACTTGAAATTCAAAACATAAATACAACTGACAACGGAAAATCGATTGATAATCACAATTTTGTGATCTGACAAATTGTGCGGTCAATCATGACGTATACGCAAATTTTATTTAAAACAATTATAACTCGCCAAATAAAATCTATATGACTTGAATTTCGAAACATAGATACAACTGACAATGGAGAATCGATTGATAGTTACAATTTTGTGATCTGATAAATTGTGCGGTCGATCATGACGTATATGCAAATTTTATTTAAAACATTTATAACTCCGCTAAAGCAAATTTATATGACTTGAAATTCAGAACATAAATAGATAGAACTTGTAACGGGAAATCGATCGGTAGTGATGTTTTTTGATTTAACATTTGTGCAGTAAAGGTAAATGGAATTTACAGTTAGGAAGCTTATACCGTGAACCACAGCCAATAACACGGGTATTAAGTTTGCTGGTCTTTTAACGAACATATATATAACTGACAGCGGAGAATGGATTGATAATCAGGATTTTGTGATTTGAAAAAATGTGCGGTCGATCATGACATATATGTAATATCAAAGATAATCTTAACGGCCGCCGGTTACAAGACAAGATTTGAACAAGTTTGAAATTCATTTTATTGTGATTAAGTAAAATTGTATTCAGGTAGATCGATCAATTTTAAATGTTGTACACAAGGAAATTTTAAGCTTATTAGTTTAATAAAAGGTTTTAGGTTTAAGTTTTACCTAGTATCTAGCGTTGAATTTATTAAGTAAATAATATAAACAATAATTAAAAAATAATAATAACAGTAATAACCAATAAATATATATAGGGCAAAGTTTATTTTCAAAATGGCCCATTAATTTTTATACCTTAAATTTAACAACAAAACAAACATTCCAAAGATTTCTTTTATCACCTGCATCAAGTTTTTTTTAATGAGTAGTTATATATTTTTATTTTTGTTTAAACTTGGTCGTAATTTATCACGTTAAAAAAATTAAGTCGCTATACTATACTTTTTTGCACAATTTTAATTTGAATTCAAATAACGAACGTATTTGTATTCAAATAATTACACGTGAATGTATTGTTTACCGATTTTATATACCATTACACATTTTTCTTAACATAGGTCCTGCGATAGTTTTAATGTCTTGATTGCTTGACGATTACTCTGAAAAGCTAACGATCTATATGGCAGCGCAAATTTTTTTATCTGCACTATTCTATTTCTACATTAATTTAAATTAAAAACCTTGAGCATAACGTTATAAAAATAATCAAAAAAATTTTTAAATCAAAATTGATAATAAAAAACATTTTTTTGTTAAAAATAAAACTGACAATAAAATTTTACGTTGAAACAATTATATTACTATCCTGGCTTTTTTGATTAAGTCTGGAATTTCGGCTCTGGACTATTTTTAAATATGTAAAATAAGAACCTAACATTAGTAAATTACTAGAAACAAGGTATAATATTATAAAAATCTGAAACAAGTTAAATTATCTGGTTTTTGCTAAAATAACAGTACTTCTCCAGATACGCCAAAAGAATAAATATAAAATAAACTAAACTTTATTTTTTCTTTTGGAGTTTAGATAAATTTGATTTATTTTACGAGAATTAGTGTTATTACACCAAAAACAAATATAATTTTTTAAATTTTCTTCATGAGTTTAATAGATTTTTTATGACGGGATTTTTTAATAATTTTTTCGTAGTTTAAAAACTTTTTTTAAATTCTAAAAGTAACAATCTTTGTTTTTTCAGTGAAAAACATTTTAAAAGGTATGATTTAAAAAGTGCTCTCAATAGAATATATTTAAAAGATTTTTTAAAAATCTTACAATATTTGTACAAAAACAAAATACATCCCAGTTAACGGGAAATAATTACATAACAACAATTTTAAGTATTAACAAAAATTTCTATGTCTATTTTGAGTAGTTTTAAAAATTAGTTCTCAAATTAATTAATTAATTAACTTAATCAAAGATAATCAAAATTTAAAAAAATAAGCAAGAACTATTTTTAATTAAACATTTAATAGTCGTTAATAAAATCTATATCTAAAGCATAATTTTTAGTAGGTTTATTTTAAAAGCTGAAATGAGAAAAATTCCTAGAAAATTGAAAAATACTCTTTTTCGCTTTACTTTTTTGATTTTACCTTTAAGAAACCTATCAATATAAAAAAACATTTAAAAGCCTAAAAGTTAAAATCACCTGCCAAAATTGTGGGACCTTAAAAACTTTCTATTGTTTTTGTAAAAATTTCAGAATTATTTTATTTTAAAAATAACATTGTAATTTCCGCTGGCATATTTGTTTGGGATTTTCAACATTAACAAATAAACAACAAATAAAATGTATTATAGTTTTTTTCATATTTTATATTATAAAATTTTGTATTATAAAATGTAATATCGAATACAAATTTTTTTTAAAGTTCGCCAAGACTATTATCGATCAAATATGAAATAGCATGCAATTTTTTTAATAGTAGGCAAACACTACCTCCAACACCTATCTATCCCGGGAAGAACGGCTTACAAAGTCGCTTCCGGGTGGCAGAAATGGAGGCAGCAAAACCTGGCTAGGAAGCAGCTAGGAGGCAGAAAAAAGGCAGATAGGAATGTAGGAAACAACAAAAAATTTCATGAAGGTAGATGGGAGGCAGACAAAAGTGTTTCGAAGTTACTTTCTCAGACACCTTACTGGTTTTTGAAATTAGTATTTCATACTATTGTTTTGGTAGAAAAAGTAATCATTGCAACATAAATAACTGTTTACTGGTTTCTCTTCAAACCAATATCAACTTTACTACTGTTATAAAATCTACTTATAAGTTTATTAAATTTTCTTAAGACCTGTAAAGACTAAATTATATATCCGTAATTATTTATAATAATCAAGTAATTAACTAATAAACACTTAGAAAACAAATATTTCTCATTGTTTCCATTTTTCAATGAGATCGGTAGAAAAAACAAAAAAAATGATCATTTATTTTGTTTGAAAAACTAACTGCAAATCAAAATAGTTTAAAAACATTATTGCGTTTAAAAAATCAACCGAAAAAACAATAATGTATTTTAATGTGCGATTTTAAAAAAAGAATTAATTAAAACAAATTTTTATTCGGCATATTGAAAAGTTTTACATTTTACAAACAGAAAAAATAGCTAAGAAAAACGAACCGCTGGAAAAATTTTGATTTAAGATCGTTTCAAATGAAAAAACAATTATTATTTTTCTCCAAATACAGAAAAAACAGTTTTTTCATAGAATTTTTAATTCAAGGAAAACAAAATTGCAAATTAAATCTTTAAAACTGTACTGGAAGCATAGAAAAGCGTGTGTACAGGCTTTAACTTCCTGGTTCGAATTATTTTAAAAGCTTCTGCTGGGGAGTTCGAATTTTTGCAACACGTTATTTTAAAAAAGCGTGGTTTTGGATGGATTTTTTATGACAAACAGAGGTAAACATTTTGTTTTTATTTTAATATTTTCTTTTATTTTCCTCTACAGTGTATAACCAAAATATATAATACTTTATATTATATCAAATAAAATATGACACCCAGTCTCAGAAGCGAAACAATTTGTGCCATTTTTTGAGCACTGCCATTAACTGTCGTGCGCATAAAATGGCAAAACAACTGTTCTTATTGAGGCATGTGTCGTGTAGCAGATGTGAAAATTGTAGCAGTGTTTTTGCGTATTTACATGCTAAATCGAGCGCACCGCATTTTGAAGTACATCGCACTTTTTCTATACTTGTGCATATATGCGCATATACTGCACATAAGAGCACACCTGTGAAACAAAAAATTGCTAAAAAAAACCACTACTTATGAGTTCGGACACGGTACACACAAAACACAAACTTTTAGTATAGACATACAAAAATAAAATCCAATGCAATGCATAAATAGGTCTTTTTGTGTATTGCATTAGATTTTATTTTGTATGTCTATACTAAAAGTTTGTATTTTGTGTACAGTGTGCAAACTAAGAAGTGGTTTTTTAGCAGGTTCATTTTTTTTGTTTCCCGCGGTTGTGCTATTTTATGTGCAGTATATGCGTATATATGCGCACAAGATTGCAAAAAAAGTGCAGTGTACTTCAAAATGCAGTGCGTTCGAGTTAGCATGCTAGGATATGCGCAAAAACACTGCTACATTTTGAGCAGTGCCCATTTACACGACACATGCCTCAATAAGAACAGTTGTTTTGCCATTTTATGCGCACAACAGTTAATGGCAGTGCTCAAAAAATGGCACCAAATCGTTTCGCTTCTAAGACTGAGTGTCATATTTTTCCTTATTATATTATATAGTATTATATATTTTTGGTATAACTGTTTAAACATCTTTTCCTGCTGTTTCTTTAAACGCTCTTTAAGCGAGAGCTTATTTTACAAAAGCTTAATTTAGTGTATACTCACAGTATACACTAAATTAATATTTATTTGTAAGTTTTTGTTTATTTGTAAGTTTTGTAATCGATATTATATTTATTTGTAAGTTTTCGTTTCTCATATTGCTGTTATTTACTCGAGGTAAAAGGACCAAAACTATAACACTAGCAACTAAATCAAAAATAAATAAGCTACATAAGTTATTAAATTGCTGTTCTTCGGTCTTAATTTCGCGGAAAATATATATTCTGTGAATGGTTTCCCAGTTTGGGTCGTTCATTGAAATCTGGTATATACGTTACTGGTTTAGCGGTAAGTTTTCTAATGGTTGAAATTTTTAGATGGTTTTATTACAGTTCTATTATTTGTGTATTCTCAAAACCAGTAAGATGACTAAGAGAGTATGTAGAAGACATATTGCACTGCCTCCTAAGAGAGTATGTAGAAGACATATTGCACTGCCTCCTATGCTAAAACCTGGATCTGTTGACCTTCAAAGAATAGACTATAATAGTAAATCATGGTAAACAAATTTTAGTTCCCTTTTTTCCGCTTCTCAAACTATATATTGGCATCATAGGAAAAACTTTTATAAACACCTCTCTGCAGATTTTGACAACGAGGGATTTGTTTTCCTTCTGGGGCCGGTCCACTAAACGCGTGTGACTTGGCGCTAGTTAGCACGTTGTTGAAAACTCGTTGATAATGTTTTAATTTGTTGGTTTTGTCTCGAGAAATTTTATAAAACTCTTTGTCTGTATGCCAGAAATGGATATTTTATTAATTTTCTGCATATTTGCTATAAATACAAGCTGAAAAGACAATAACACCTAATTAAGGGTTAGCAAAACGTTAAAGCGTTAAAGTTTTATTAGATTTTATTTAAAACAAATATGCATAAAACTGTTTAAATAATAATTCATCCCATTTAAAAAAACTCAAAAGATTTTTTTGAAACAACACCAAAATTAAAACAGTATCATGTGTTTTAACAACGTGCTATCATAGCACGTAATCAGCACGCGGTTAGTGGACCGACCCCTGGGCGCTGTTTCATAGAAGATTACAAACATTCGATTTCTTTGTAAAAATCGATTCTTTCCCTGTAAATTTCTTTATGTTTAGTAATTTTTAAAAATCAAGTAATTTCATTTTTTTACCAGCAGAAATTTTGCCGTGCTCACACCTATGTAATTGGTCAAGGCAAGAAATTTTTAAAATATGAGGTTAAAAAAATGTTTAAGTTATAGTTGAATCAGCCCAGTGTATGTATAACACAAGGATTTTCGTAGCGACAAAGAAAAAAACTGACATTTACAAAAAAGAATGGACTTTTTCAAAGAAATTGAATGTTCATAACTTTTATGAAACAGCGCTCTGGTGCGGATTTAACTGACATGCTTAATCAAAAGTATGCTTTGTTAAATTGACCGGAGTAAATTTTTCGGTTTCTAACGGATCATTCTTGGTTGATTTTCTGGCCGGTTTTTATATTTTTTCCTAACGAATATTATGTAAATCCCGCAGGTACAATTTTAAACATATTAAACTTCACAAAATTGTTATATTTTTATAATGCGCCGTTTTTTCAAGTGGTAAAAAATTTGTAAACAAAAACAAGTTAAAATTAATAAATACATTGTAAACGACCATTTTTTTTTCTTTATAAAAACTTAAGAATATGACTTGCTTTGTATTATTCATTACCAAAACATTTTTTTGCAAACAAAACACTAGTAATTAAGACATTAAAGTAATTTTAATGATTAGTGCAATAACACGTAAACAGTACTTATACTCCGTATGTATTTCCACGCTAACAGTGTAAAAATCCTAAAGAGCCAAATTACAAATGAGTATAAAAGATTTATACTCGTGAAAATTATACAAATACAAATATTTTGAATATGTATTTTTGAAAAAAGTTAATTCTTATGAATATAAATTATTTTTTGGTATGGAAAAATAAATTTTTAAAAAAAAATTAAACTGAAATCCGTCTCTATATTAAACATTCGTATGATTATTTCGGAAATCTCAAAAACAATATTGACAATTAATTTGAGTATAAACACCTGTTTTCGCATTATATAAATAGAGATTTATTAAGTTAATTAAAGTTTGTAGTTTTACAAAGCCGCTTGAGACTTTCTTTCGACGTAAATAAAAGCCTTCATTAAAAATCATTTCTTTGTTTTTTTTTCTTTATTTTATCCGAATCTACTTTATTATTATCATACACTCGTATTAAAAAACAAGCTATACATGTGTCTTCATTTATAATCATAAAAAATCGGGCCGTCGGCTAAACTCCAAGGCTTGTTTTTTTCGGCTAAAAATGTTTCCCTAATAAGGTTAGTTATATTCTATCTCAATAAAATGCATAAATTTTTTCAACCTAAACAGTTAATTTCACAACAAATAAACTACTCCGACTCCATGTTGACAGGATTCCCTAGATCGGAGCGAATCGAACCCTGATTCTTGCCAAGGTTTCGCTCGCTTTCCTGGACGTATCTCCTGCCGCCCTCTGTACAGGGGAGTTTCGTTTATACATTATACACACTAGGAAGATACTCTTCTATATCCCTTTCCTAACCTTGCGAGATTTCTTCTAGAGCGAGAGCTGGAAAAACACAGGAGGAGGAGGCAAATACAATGCGACCGGAATATTACCGCGAGGTTAATGAAAGCTTAAGAAGCCACGACAGAGCAGACATCGCCGTTTCGTCTGGCGTTTCATTAGCTGCCGACAACAGGGCCGCGGCTTCCCTTGTTTCAAGTCTCCGCTCCTCCCAGCTCTGTGCACTCTGCTGACGGCGGCAATGGCGTCATTCCGTCGGAATATGAACATTCGGGATGGGGTCCTCAAAGCCACACACCTGACGACCCTCTCTGTGGTAATGGACCAGTTCTTGCGCGGTGGAGCCGTGATGTGCACCTGTCTGGGTACCCTCTCCGTCTTGTTAAACTGGTTTAATTTTTTTTATTTATTTTTTGCTTTCTTTAAATTTTTTTTTAATCTTTTTAATGTGGAACAGCGCCAAGCGGCGGATCTGCCGGTGGCGCAGCGGGTAGAGGTGCGGGCTATTATAGCTGAAACGCCTGGATAGGGTCACTGCAAAGCAACGATAAAGTAGTGATGCTTCTTGGAGTTCTCAACTCTAGCCCACCCAGATGATTTTGTGCACATATATACCGCATTTTGTTTATATGATACAATTTACCCAAAGTCGAACCGAATTAGCATTGGCACTAAAAAAGTTTAATAACCGTTTTATTTATTTTTTTTTTTGAAAAATTGAGCGATATAGTAAATTAAGAATTTTAATTTACTATTGTGTTTTTAAACGATATACCTTTTTATCCTTTTTATCTTTTTTTATTTTTTATCCTTTTTATCCTTTTTATCCTTAAATAATAAAGAAAAATAATGCTAGATCATCACTAATAAAATAATCAAAATACTGATTGGTTTATTTCTATGTACCAAAACTACTTATATTGCAATATAAATAAAATCTGGTTCACCACCACTAAATAGTTTTTTATACAAAAATTTAAATCAGTTCTGAGTCAAAAAAGTCTATATTCTGAAATTTAGTATTTTGAACGAAGCTTTTTTCTTTATAATATCGTTAATTTGACAGAAACTAAAAATTTGTTCCAAAGATTGTTATAAATTATAAATCTTAATCGTCCTTTTAATCTATTTGCAAAATAAAAATAAATGGTCCTTCATGCGCAATTGTGTAGTTTAAAGTGTTCTGTTAAATTATAACCAATAATCTAAACTTCGACATTATATTTTAAATATCTACCATTGCAGACTATAATAAAATGTTTTCAACTTATTTAGAAGTATTAAACTTCATTGGCAAACATAAAAATGAAAGTGATTGCTTAATTCACAACATATTTTTTTGGTGGCTCTTCATTTATCTAAATTCTCCTACCAAAACTAACGGTAAACTGATCTACACTATGGTATCTAATACTTGATTTAGACTATATCTAATTTCATGTATGTGTCTAATTTTAGGTATGTTTCTCATTTCAGGTATTTATATAATTTCAGGTACGTCGTGATGGCTCTCTCTAAGAACCGTACCAAGGTGAAAAACAACGTATTTTTCCTAATCGCCTTGCACTGCGGTGCCGTGGACAGTTTTCGCGGCGTCTGCATCATCATATGGTGCCTGCCATATTTAATATCGGCCAGCGACTTGCCCACCAAGGTCCTGGCGGTCAAAATGAACCAGATAACTCTGGTATTTCTGCGATCCGCGAATTTGCTCACAATTTTTAACTTGCTCCTGTTCACGGTTAACGAATTCGTCGTCATCAAATACCCGCTGCCCTACCGTCGACTCTTCAACCGCCGAAATCTGGGAATAGGCAAGTGAAGCTTGTTTTTTTTAAAGTTTTTATAAAAGAAACATAACATGAGTTCAAAATAAATTAACCAATATAAAACATATATATTATAGATACATAGAAAAAACTCTCATAGGAAAAAAACAAAAGTTTGCTTTAATAAAATGTTTTTAACTACCGTTCTTTTTCCGAAGTTTATTTATTTTGCATAAAACAGGGCGCGCATTCTGACGCGCTGTTAAAACTTACCCCGGGTTAACTTTTTTTACGTGCTTAAGGATGCAAATGAAAAATCAATTTTATCTAGGTAAAAGTCGGGTTAAACTTTTTCTATTGTTTTAAGAATAAGAATTTATCCAACTCGAGAGGTGGTTAAATATTTTCTCCCGTGGGATTAATTTAATAAAAAATAAAATACGCGCATTGATTAATTTTTTATTTTGCGCGAGGTGGTTTTGCGGCGCGAGAAAAAAAATTTAAAAAAAAATTCATTGCAATCATTTTCTTTCCCATATGCGGCAGGTTTAATTATTTACAATATAAATATTTTTTTTTAATTTTCTTTGAAATGGATTTATCGAGGTAAATATAAGGGTTTCTTCAGGATGCGACCCCAGGATACGCAAGACCGATGTTACTCGGCACTAACTGGGCAACCAAATATACTTCTAACAATACTAACAAAATTGCAATATTATTGGGACTTGATCCGCGTACCTTCAGTATGCAAGACGTTTGGTTTGCCACTGCGCCACAACCTTTACAATTAACGCTTTGCGAATGTTATTGCAGCTCAGACGCGCAGTGCGTATCGCGTTTTTTACGTCTCAGTGAAAACGGACGGCCGAAATCACAACCAGCGCAACAGTTTTAGAGCCGGTGCACTCTCCGACACGCGTTTTAAACGCGATTTTTATCCTCAACAAGTATAAAGTGTTAAATTGCCACAAAATTTATAGCTACAGCTGCTGAGCAAAATTTGAGTTGTTGATCTGTAATTTTTATATATTTTTATTTTGGCGAGCGTGCCAAGCAAGCAGATAGGCTATTTATTAAACAGTTGCTTCTTTTGGACTCTTAACAGTTTTTTTATTGAAAAAAAAAACATTATATAAGAGTGATTTTGTTTTTGTGAAAAATTTAATCCTTTGATTTTTGTTTCTCTTTAGAAAGTTTTAAAAGTATCAAGAAATTAGCGATTTAGCATTATATTAACGTAAGTAAACATGCTTTACATCATGTTTTATGTTTTAATTTTTTTTAAAGAGGAAGAAAAAGGGCGGGACAAAGGTGGGAGCTTAAAATAACCCAAAAAATTTTTCACGTTAGGAACGTATTTTTTGAAAAATATATAATGTGCTGAAATACGAATGTATACGAAATATACACGAACAGCATAATAATATGATTTATAATTTGTAAATTTATTGATAATTTTGATACCTTTTCTTTATTTGTTTCCTGTATTAATGCTGAAATAGTAAAACAACGTAAATGATTAATAATTATTAAAACAAACACAACAAATAAATTTCATGGAAAAATGAATTACATCAAAAAATATGTTTCGCTCCTAATTCTAGACACATTTTTTGATTTAGCTTTAAGAATATGATGGTCGGAGCTTATCAATAGAATCCACCATATTACCTAAGAGGCTTTATTGAAAAACTAAATTTTTTGTCATAAAAGTTACAAAAGCTAATTATATGCGATATTCTAAAAATAAGTATTTAATAAGTTCAATAAATTGGTCTACCGTGCTATTATCGCTGTCATTTCGCATGCGTTTTTTTCCGCGGTTTTCTCCAACGGCACCGTCCTCTTCGGCTTCTCGGCTGACCTCCTGCTGGGCCTCGTCAGTTTGGCGGTCCTCAAGTCTCCGTAGGTGCAGCTTGCGAGAGAGATGTTGCCGGCGGAGCCGATCTTGATCGCCCATGATTGGCTTCGACTCCTTGCAGGTGTATAGCTGGTCCTTGGCTGGCCGACTGGATGATGTCCGCAGGCGACACCAAAACGGTCGTAGTTCGCGCCTTACTGCCGCTAGCTTCGCCGTTACTCATGGTATAATAATAATAATTATAACAATACGAATTGTAAGATCGAAAAATATACGCGTTGCTGTTGAATATAGTAAATTGATATGATTGAAAAAGATTTTTTGAAACCTTTGCTTTTATACAAAAAAATCACCTTACTTGAAAGGATTTTGGCGCAAAAACCGATTTGACCTAAATCAAACTATCTATATGTAATAACATGCGAAAAAAGGTTCCGAAATCTTGTGACCTCAAAACTAACTATATTGTAATTTGGCAGATAGCCAAATAATACTTTGACATTTTTGCCTTATATAATACGTTTGCGACTTATATATATGACTACAGGTAATAACGACAGCGGTTATCAAAGAAAATACCAACCCATCTCGGGTAAAGGGAGCCATCCCATCACGGGATGAAATGCGTGATCTATCACGGATCTATAGCTGTGGGATGAAAAATATATATATAAATAGACGTAATGTCTGTGTGTATCTGTCTGTGAATCTGTCTGTCTGTGTGTTCCCTAACTCCTCCCTAATCACCCAACGGATTAAGGTTAATGAGGTATCGTTGGAAAGCTTGTACCCCAGGGAATGTTGTAAGGGGTTGAAATTTTGAAACAACTTACATGGACATCTTTATACTGGACAAGGCGTTTTCACCAAAGGGGTATGAATTTTGGAAGTTAAAAAATTTTTTGTCTTTGAATTGGCTAAAACTCATTGGTAAGAGTAATTAGCCAAAGTAAAGCCAGAATGTCGTGTTTTTTGGAAAAAATGAACTTGGACATCTTTATAGTGGACAACTTTTTTTCACTAAAGAAGGGAATTACCTTGCTCACCAACCACAAAAGAAATTGGGCTAAATAAGATATCATTGCAAAGCTTACGGTCCGGAGAATGTCATAAAGAGGTTGAAATTTAGAAAAAATTTGCGTGGACATCTTTAATCTAGACAAAACATTTTCACAAAAAGGGGAAACCTATGGATTTTGGAAAGTGAAATTTTTTTGTCTTTGAATTGGCTCGAACTTATTGATAAGAGTAATTATCCAATGTAAAACCAAAATGTCATGTTTTTTTGGTAAGATTAACATGGACATCTTAATGCTGGACAACGTTTTTTTCACTAAAAAAAGGAATTACCTTCCTCCCCAACCAGCAAAAAGATTGGGCTAAATAAGATATCATTGCAAAGCTTACAGACAAGGGGAATGTCATAAAGGGGTTGAAATTAAGAAAAATTGCATGGACATCTTTTGGTTGGATAACACACTTTCACAAAAACAGGGCCCTATGGATTTTAAAAGTTGAAAAAGAGAGAAAGACTCTTCTCCCTAACTAAAATTAGAGTGGGTAACTGAAGTATCACTGTAAAGCTTACAGTCACGGGAATGGCATAAAAGGGTTGAATTTTGAAAAAAAAAATAGTAAATAAATATAAAAAATGCGGGAAAAATTATTTGTCAGCCGTATGGCTGACACGGGCTACTTGTTTTAAAAAAAAAAAACAGTAACCAAAATTAGCCGTACTAAGATAGGATAGAAAATAAATTATAAAATTATAAAAAAAAAGAAAAGCAGATTATTAAAAATAAATTCCATTGCATTTTAATTTCGCTTTACAGAATTCTAATAGCCTGTTAATATCTTTACGATTATTTATGCCGAATTTTTTAAGCATTGGCCGATATTTATGCCTGAATTCCGTGCATGTTTCACGTAATTCCTTATTACTGTAGCAAAGCGATTTGAATTGCTTTTATAATTGCGAAACCTTATTAAAAAATTATCTGTGTGAACAAATTCTTCATATACAAATAAGTTGTGATAAAAATACAGTTTACAAAGTTTTTTTGATACGTTGCTATGTTTATGTACATAACGAACAACATGGAAGCTAAAAACATCGGTTTTATTAAAAACATCTATATCGAGAGTGTCATTGTCACATTTAATATCTAAGCCAAGGTAATCACATTGATATAGTCTGCTTGATGGTTTAGTTAGTGGCAATGACACTGCATAAATTTTTATACAAAGATCCAAAAAGTTCGCATAATTTGAGCAAAGTACGTCATCAATATATCTGCAAGCGGTTACTGTATTTTTACGTGCATCGTAATTTTTTTTGAGAAATTCGAACTTCATATAAAACAATAACAGTTTGGTTATTTGTGCACTGGAATTATTATTACCCATTGGTATTCCTAAATATTCTTTAAAAACAACACCAGCAAATTTTACCTAAGCATTATCTGTTACAAATCTAATCAAACTTTTAATTTGTTCTTTATCAAAAAAAGTTATTACGAAATTCTTGTTTTTAAGTATTGTAATCAATTACAATAAAAAAGAAGCTTATTGAAAATTCCCGGTTTTTAAAATGTTTCACAAATAGAGCAGAATGAGGCGCCAATTTCCATGTTTAAACAGAAATGATATATACGTCTGAGGGTGAACTATAGAAAATTTAAATTTCGCTTCTGGAATATTCCACTGTACAAAAAATTGGTCATATGAATAAAAACAATAACGTTTATTGATTTTTATAATAACCCATAATTTGCCAATCATAGTTATCTTAAATTAATATATTCGTAAAAGGCTCAGTTTTAATTAGTGCCCGGCCTTTTATTCGGTAAAAAACCCGAAAATAGTTCATTAATAGTCATCTAAAAATAATACTAAAATCAATTTTTAGCAATAACGAAAACGTTTTTTAACCATTTAGGTTGAAAAGCTATAAAATTTATGGGTGTAAAATAACCATAAACGTTAAAAAAAGACGATTTCGAATTTTTTCGGATTTGAAATTCGAGATTAGAAGATTTTTTTTAACTAAAAATTGAAGTTTTATCTTTATAATTCTGAAAAGCTATGTCTATCCCCAACCTAACTTACTAATTAGATATCAGTTTAAAATAGGGATTTGTTTTTCGTAATAAAAAGTTTAGCAAGAAAACACACATTTTTTGGCTTCAAGACGAAATACGACTACTGATGAAAAAACTAAAATGAGATGCTGAGTAAAATGGATTTTTGCTTTTAACCTAGACGATTTTTTTGCTAAAATTGTAAAAAACTGTAATGAAGTTAAATGTGGTTTATGAACCGTGTGAGTTTCCCATGCATAAACATTATAAAAACCTGTATTTGTATATCAAATAGTGCACCCACTAAAATTAAAAAGTTAAAATTTTTAAAAATTGAAAGACATTGTGGGCTCCTAAATTTTCTCAAAAAAAAAAACAAAAAAAAAAAAAAAAAAAAAAAAAGGGCCAAAAAAAGAAAATAAAGGTAAAAAGAAAAAGTACCAAAAAAAAAGGACCAATATGTAACGGGCGCACAAGGGTCAAGCCGGTAAGTTGATGGTCTTGCGGCCCGGTACACACGGATTACTTATCGTACTTAATAAACACCCTTATGCTGTGACTTCCTTTTAATTCGGCTCAGCCGGTTTATACACAATAAAGAAGTTTGCACGATTTACCTTAGTGTTTAATCTTACGAAGTGGGGAGGCACACGACACACCCTCTTGACCGGGGGGTCAAGTTGGGACACGGTGGTGTGGGAATACAGTAATAGGAAAATAAGAGGGATTGGCAATTGGAAGAAACACCGTGGTATTCTGTGTCGTGTGGGATCTGTTTGACTATGTTTTAGGTGTGATTTTTGGTTATATTTAAACTAATGCGTGTTATACTTGAACTGATGTAATTTATGGGTGAATGCTGCTTTGGCAGACTGATTTAATACGGTGATAAGTGGTTTATACAAAGATTACACTATATGTTTATTTACGCTTAATTACACAAACGCAACAGACCGCGTTGCGGCGAGCAAGTGAGCAGAGCATGTGTTACGATTTAATTGAGCAATTTTAAATAAATGAGTTGAAAGAAAGACTGAGTTTTTAAAACGCTTTTTGGAAGACGCTAAGGCTAATGTTTTTAGCTGAGCAAAAACACAATTTAGAATTTAAATTAAAATACGAAATCATTTTATTAATTTAGTTAGAGGACTAGTTTTTGAATTTTGTTTAATTTTTATTTTTAAGAAATTTACTTAGTTTTGTGACAAAAGGTTTATTTTTACGAAGCGGTGGTTGTTATTGACAACAACCCACCGAGGGTTTATTTAACCTGCTAAACTTATTTAAAAAGAAACTACCAATTAAGTTGGTAGGACACGTGCAAAGTTCTCTATTAAGATACCTGTACCATCGTAGCCATTCCACCAAACCAAATGATAAATTGCGCCCTAATCTCAAGGGGAAGTTTTTAGTTAGCCACTAAAAACGACCCCGCTTAACAACATTCCCTACCTAAGCTGGCCTTGACCAGCTACAGCTGTTGGCGTCTCAGAAATTATCCGTTAAAAATAGGTAAAATTATAAAAACCTAATCTGGGGCTGCCAACGTAGGTTCCGTATCACAACGGTAGGGTGGTGAACACTCAGCAGTTACGCGCAAAACCAATAATAACAGAACCTTTTTACTGCCCGAACACTGACGGAGCCTTTTTACTGTATAGAACGATTTAAATGACATAAGTGGCGACAAAAATTTGAATATGATAGAAACGCGAATGAAAGCGGGTGTAATGACGACTTATAAAAAATGATATTATATATTTTATTTAATTGACCTATACTGCTCAACGCTATCCGCCACACCTCCCCCACCAGTCCGTAGCTGTCCCCAGCTAAGCGACGCATACCGACTGTGGCAAGAAGTGCAGTTTCTAGCGGAGCACCTTACCTACAAAAGAAAAACCCTTTTTTATAATGACATGGCGGTAGCAGTTAGCGGCTAACCACCTTGGGTAAATTTCTTGCCTCTTAACTAAATATACACACAAAAAGAAACACATACACATACACAATACAAAAATTACGAGTAACAATTACAAAAAACACAAAACTAGTAGAAATTACACAGTATACGGTAAGAAGGCACAAAAATACAAGTATGACAAGTAAAAAATACACGTAATCAGTAAGCGAAATCATCGGTAAATATCAGAGGTAGCGGTGGCGGTTAGCTTGAGCAAAATTAAAAGTCTGTATCACTTGAAAAATTATTGTTCTTCTTAAAAAAATGTTTGTAAATGACGAGTAGCGAATAAAGACGAGTGTTTGTAGCGAGTATTGCAGAAGACTAGTGTTTGTAGCGACAGAGGGAAGAGATAAATTTTTATTGTTCATCCATATATTGGGGGGACCCTTCTTCACTATCATCATCGTCGGCGTCGTAGAAGGGCCCAGCGTCCATCTCTTCCTCTGCCGGATCATCAGTCGCGATCTGGCGTATCATCTGAACGCGACTCGGTTGAGGGTCCTGGGAAAAACTCGCTGTATTCGCAGAGACCTGAGAGGTCGTGGCCTCCGCCTGGGTGGACTCTTCCGCAGACGCTGCAAGATTGGGAATGGTATTGGCCGACGGAGCAACTTGGAGCAACGGAAGACAGTGCGGATGAGTGCACAGAGGTTGTCCGCAATGACGACCTGGCGGCAGTTGTCCCATATGAAACAAGGGGTTGACTAAATTAAAGCCAGAATAAATAAAAAATTCAAGGATTGCCTTCGCTACTGTACCCGTACCAATAACATACATACTACTTATTTACACATTTTGACAAAATTATATTAAGTACGAATATGTACAAACACAAATAAATGTTAGGAGAAAGAACCTAAGTAAGAAAATTACAAAAAAACTGACTAAAGGAATAGTAATTAAAGGTACTAAACAAATATAAGGAAAATGAAATACTAAAGATTTTTTAAATAGTAACAATTAATTAATTAGAGTTACAATTAACACACATTATAAAGGAGTACAGTGGTTACAAACAAATATATACTGAGTACGAAACAGTAACACTGTTAGCCAAAGGATTTGCAAAAATGGCTTTTAACCTGTATGACGTTGCAAACAAAAATTGCAATAACCGTTTAATTTAAAGTTTTCCCAAGTTATTGGTACGACAAGTAGTGTAAGGTTTTGTTTTGTTGTGCGAGTACGTTATGCTGTCGTGTAATTTTGCACTGTTATTTTAAAATATTTCAAAACAAATAAGAGAAAAAATAACCTAACAACCTAAAGATCCATGTATATCGTCAAATTCAATTCATAACGTACTTATTTCATTAACAATACAACATTTATATCTTTATTATATCGCAATTTCCGTGTGGTTGGACAGTACCACTCTAGCGCGCTTTTTTTTGTACGTAATATTTATTAATTTTTCGTGTGCACTTTTCTTTAATACTTTTCAACCTTTATACCTTTTTTACATATTTTGGTGTATGCTTTTTAAAAACATTTTTTTAAAGGTAGGGCCCATTAAGTTGTATTCCTTTGAGATGGGCTGATCAGACCCAGGAATAACCTCACTCAATAAATTTTACCTTTTCCATGTTTGCATACACAGATTCCAGTCTTCACTTCTCATCCTTCACATCGGTTTTTTAGGCGGTTATGCGATTTTATTTCTGTTACTGAATATTTTGATATATGCGTGTAATAATGTGTTGAATGCATGTGGTATGTATGTATTTGAGTAATTATTATTTTAACAAAAGAATGTATGCGTTTGACAGCATTAAGGAGTCTACATTGTCGTTTTCAAATGTTTTGAGGATCACATCCATTGTAGTAGATAGTTGAGGTTTGGTTCAAGGCTTGTCTTTGGGAATTTTAGTGGTGTTATTATTTTACGAACTTGAAGTTCAGCACATTGATTGCAACCTTTTTGGCGATTGATGAGGTGGTTACAGCAATTTTTGTTGGACCTTTTGGTTTTAGACGTACCCTTAGGATTTTCCAATTGTATACAGTTCGATTTTTCTGAATTTTCTTTCAATTTTTCGTTTCCAGGATTCTGTATTTTAAATTCAGTTTTTCTGTTCACACCCTTGTTATCGCTCTTTTGAAGGTAATCGATTTTGCATTTTGGTTCAAGATGAGTGTTGGCAACTACACGTGATAGATCACAGAACGCTATCTGTTTAGATTGTGTTTTGCACTGTCTTGTAGGTTGTATACGACGTTCGGGAGTAGGATTGGGTTTTCGGGGTGTATAGGGTTTTAACCGCTGCAAGTTAACCCATTCAACTTTCTGATTGGTGTCAGAAAGGAGCGTAACTTGAGCTATGCCCTTCGTTGAGTCAATTTTCAAGACCTTATAGGGTCCTGTCCATCGACTAACGAATTTGGCACATTCTGTAACTTTAATGGCTGGATTATGTTTAAGGACTAGACTACCAATTACGATAGGTTTGGAATGGACTTTTTTATCGTAATTACGTTTTTGACGCTCTTGTGCTTTTGGTAACACTTGTTTGACAAGATCACGAGCTTGGGTCATAACCACTCTTGCATGGTCCAGATAATTGTCTTCATAGTCAACATATGGTGAGCGAGCCAACTCATACTTCACATCAATGGGTACCCGCATGTCACGGCCGAACATCAGATAAAAAGGACTTTCACCAATAGATTCTTGTGGTGATCGATTGTAAGCACTCGTTACAAACGGTAGTGCAAAGTCCCAGTCATCATGATGCTCGTTGACATAGGGAGTAAGCATTGCTGTCAATGTACGATTAAATCGTTCAGTAAGCCCATTTGTTTGTGGGTGGTATGCAGTCGTGAAAATTTTCTTTGTGTCGATAATGTCGCACAACTGAGCTAATAGTTGACTCTGGAAATTAGTACCTTGGTCGGTAAGAATCTCCAAAGGACAACCGTGGACAGTGACTATTTTTTCAAGGAGGACGCGAACTATTGTTTCGGCTTTCTGATCCGGCAATGCAAAACACATAGCGTAGCGTGTTAAATACTCAGTGACGACTAGGATATATTTATTTCCTCTTTCCGTTTGCGTTAATGGACCTAGGATATCCATAGCGATGCGATCAAAAATGTTACCTACTGTAATAGGCACCATCTCTGGTCGAGCCGCCTGGGTATCCGATTTGCGTTTTTGACAGACGTCACAAGATTTTACGTATTTCTTTACATCGTCACTCATATTGGGCCAGAAAAATCGTATAACCAGATTTGCTAATGTACGATGAGTACCAAGATGAGCAGATAGAATATCATCGTGTGCAGAACGCAAGGCTTCTAAACGACGTTGTCCTTGAGGTAAGACAATTTGGCCAACAAACTGTGGACTACGACGACGTTTTTGACTTAAGGAGTGCATAAGGACTCCATCCTGTAAGAAATAATTTTTAGACCAGCGGAGAATTTTCCTTTGATTCATTTTTGATTTGGGAAGTGTCTGAAGCTTTAGGTATTTATAAATGTCCCGAAATTGAGGATCAGACTGCTGTTCTTTAATGAGCAAAGAAGTATCGTTGTCTGAGGCAGTTCCAAGAATGAACGAGTTGGTTCCAAATTCCATGTTTGTTTGGACCTGCTTTGGTTCCTGGGTAGGGTCATATATATCAAATTCTGGTTCATTATTGGCATTCTGGGGAATTTGATTGACGCTTGGTTGGTTTACAGAGGGTACAGACGGATTGGCCTCTCCGTGAGAGGGGGAATAGGGCAGTGAGGGGCGAATAACGACCTTATCATCCCATATTAAGGTTCTGTCGGTGGGAGACGAAACATTCGCCAGGGGCATCTCTTCACCCCGGGTCGATGATCCGGGTTGGTCCATGCCCCGGGAATGTTCATCGCCAACACGCCCTGTATCGCAATGAATAGCGTCAGATAAAGTATTCATAAAGTCAAGGTCCAGTTCCTTGTTCTGATTTTGTTTAGAATTTACTACTTCCAC
This sequence comes from Microlaimidae sp. YZB2_3, assembly GCA_030248175.1. Classification (NCBI taxonomy): domain Eukaryota; kingdom Metazoa; phylum Nematoda; class Chromadorea; order Desmodorida; family Microlaimidae; species Microlaimidae sp. YZB2_3. The sequence goes on from JASAMX010027274.1 coordinate 22,620, forward strand.
TGATTTTATATCGCTTGTTTTTCCCGCGGTGGTTGTTATTTTCCACATATCCTGAATATATGGATTTGTAGACACTGACTTCAAATAGGGAGAACTAAGGGTTATTGGTTCATCTGCGCCGTTTGGTTCAATGATTTTTGGTGCTTTAGGTGGATTCCCTCTTTGGTCGTTTACGGGCGGTGCTTCTCCCCGAAATAGAGAGGCACCATATTGGTCTCTCTCCTCTCGAAGAAAATCCGGTCCAACCGACCCGACCGCAGGTGGAATCCAAGGTTCTACTGCTGCTGTAGCAACGCTCGGACTCCCCATATTACTGGGTCGTGCGATAGCTGCTATCTGATTTGAAGGACCTTGTTGCACAATTTGGTAATTACCGTTTCCCATGTTTGGCTGAATTACATGCGGTGTATAACTACTGTTTGTAGAATTATTAAAATTTTGATGGTAAAAATTACCTTGTTGAGGAGTGACGTTTTGTGGAAAGTTATTTTGATTTTGCTGAAAATTATTTTGGTTTTGATAATTTTGTTGTCTCACGTTATTAAACCCTATATTGTTATTATTATTGTTTGAACTCCAATTAGATGACATTTGAGCTCCTGGATAATTACCTCTATTATTCCCTGGTTTATACCAACAAAAACGACTTGTATGTCCAATACGACCGCAATAATCGCAAATAGGTCGGCCGTCCGGTGCCCACTGTCTATCAGGAACATTTCTAGAGGAATTAATTACTACTTGGCTAGTTGATCCTTGTTGTTGGTTATTAGAAAGATGATTCATCCCATTCTGATTTTGAAAATTATTACCGTTATCGTTGTTTTGATGGGGCATTCCATGAGCATTCCTCCCCCTGCAGTTGGAGAAACCTCCCCCACCACGTGGAGAAGGAGTTGCCGGTGTGGAATACGCCACAAGAGATTTTTTATTTAAATCCGCCTTAATCAAATCCTCAGCTTTACTTGCTTTGCGGACAGCTTGTACATATTTAGTTGGACGATCTACCATGCCTAGCTCACGCTTAATATCGGGTTTTAGACCATTCCAAAAGTAACGAATGCGGTTTTCATCACGCTGAACAGGCGAGTATGCTTCCGCAGGATAAGCTGCATTGACAAGCTTACAAATTTGAACTGCAAACTGTTCTACTGTCTCATTTTCTGCCTGAACTCTGGTGTGCAGCTGATCAGCAACAGTACCCGTTAAGTCTTCAAAAGTTTCCTGCAATTGCTCAAGGACTAAGCTATAGTCATCCCGAATATATGCGTCTAGATTTTCATAGGTTTGTTTGGCTAATCCTTCAAGGGCATGACCTATGTATAGGACTCGATCTTCCCAAGGAACTCCTCCTGATTCCATTATGGATTGAAATTCCCTGAGCCAAGCTCCAAAAGCTATGGTGTTCTTTTCACCACTAAATTTCTTGACTGAGGGGGAGAAGAGTTTGGCAAAATCGTATTTCATATATCGGGTTTTCTTTTGTTGCGAAAAAGGTGGCACTGCTGAATTTTGATCGCACGAAAAATATTGATTATTGGGTCGCATGGTGGGTTCCATTTGAAAATTAGAGACAGGCTCAGCCGATGCTTTAGGGTGGATAGGAGCACACGGATAACCCCGCGCACCACTACCCATCCCCGCAACATCCTGCTGCGTCTGCTCAATTTTTTGGAGTCGTTCCTCATTTTTAGAAATTAGGGTTATGGCATTGCCCATAACCTGTGCCAATTTAGCTACTTGTTCTTCGAGATTTTCAAGTTTAAGGATTGGTTGGGGGTTCCCTCGGGACTGGGAGTTCCCCACTTCCCCCACCTGCCTGGAAGGAGGTTGAGAATCATCAGAATCCTCTGAGGATTCTGTAGTCGAAAACTGACCTTTTTGAACTTTTTTACGATTTTTGACTGTTTTAACAGTCTGAGACGACCCTTCATTTTCCTGGGGCGCACCGTTCGCAGAGAAGACCTCGCCTTCTTCTTCTTCTCGGTTAACATTACCCCCTTGGTTACCGAATATATTTAACCCTACGAGGTCTCCTGGCGAGTCGGTTTGCCCATTTTTAGTGGCTATCCGAGTGGACCGACCGTTCCTCAGAGACGATTCCCGTCGAAGTTGGCGACGCTTGGCCCGATCCTCGCGCTCCTTGGCTTTGGCTAGCTGGCGCTGCTTGTCTTTCTCGTCGGATATGGACGTCTTTGAAAGCTTTGTTTTGCGTCTGGCATCAGTAATAGCTGAGGTAGGAGGGTCGGTCACCCGATCGGATAACGCATTTTCCCCCTTATTCAAACCAGTGGGTTGTAGAGCGGTATTGCTTAGCATTGCCCGCGGTCCCACTGGGTTAACTCCTGATGTACTTGGCACATCAAAAGTTACTGCGTCAGCTGAAATGCCTAAAACATTTATATTTATGTCCTCCCTACCTGCTGACTGTTCAATACTCGGATCACCCACCGAACCTCTTTGTGGGTTGAGGCCTTGACTTTGAATTGAGGTCTTTAAATGAGGTGGCGGTGTCCGTTCGGTCATTTTAATTTAATATTTTATTTTATTTTTAATCACAAATTTTACACTGTTGTAATCCTTGCCTCAAATTAACTCTGGGAGGGATCCTACGGAGGGGTATACACGATATGCAATATAAATACAATAATACACAATAACAACCTATATGCAAGGATTACCTCAAGTCAGCGTTTAAAAAACGAATTTTTATGAAAAAAATACAAAAAGAAAAAATTAAATGCGGTAAGCAACCCGGACAACTAAAGAACAGGTTTAGAGCACCACGGAGGTAAGAAATACCTAAATTCTTTAGTTATCGGCTCCAATATGTAGCGGGCCAAACAGGGGTCAAGCCGGTAAGTTGATGATCCTGCGGCCCGGTACACACGGATTACTTATCGTATTTAAATACACACTTTATGCTGTACGTTCCCTTTTATTTTGGCTCAGTCGGTTATTATACAACAAAGAAGTTTGCACGATTTTTATAATTAGACCTTAGTGGTTGTGCTTGCGTAGTGAGGGGACACACGACACACCCTCTTGACCGGGGGGTCAAGTCGGGACACGGTGGTGTGGGAATACAGTAATAGGAAAATAAGAGGTATTGGCAATTGGGAGAAACACCGTGGTATTCTGTGTGTCGTGTGGGACTTGTACTGAATATGTTTACTTGTGATTTTTAAGGCTTATTTGTTTAAACGCAGTGAATGCCTGTTTACGTGAACTGATGTAATTTATGGGGAACGCTGCTTTGACAGGCTGATTTCTTGCGGAGATAAGTGGGTTGCACAATAGATTACACAAACGTTTATTTTTACGCGCAATTACTACAAGTGTAACAGACCGCGTTGCGGCGAGCAAAGAGAAATATGTTACTTGCGCACATTGAGCAGTTTTGAGCAATTTGTTTTGGCAAAAAGGACAGACTTTTTAAAGGCGTTAAGAACGCTAAGGCTACATCTTTTTAGCCGTTAAAAGAAAACAAAGTACAATTTAGAACAAAACTAAATTAAAAAAAAAATTGTTTCTTTAATTCAGTTAGAGGCCGTTTTTGAATTATTTGAATATTTGGTTTATTTAGAAATTTACCTAATTTTTTGAAAAAACAAAAGATAATTTTTTACGAAGCCAGTGGGTGTCCTTGACGACACACCACTGAGGGTTTTATGTAACCTATTTAGCTTAATTAAAAAGAGCTACCAAATACGTTGGTAGATTATGTGCAAACTGTGCAAAATTCCTTGTTAAAAATACCTTTACCACGATCATAACCACTCCACCAATACACATCTGATTTTGCCGCCCTATCTCAAAGGAGAGTTCACAGACAGCCCTGCGAACTCTCCACTTAACACACAATCCCTACCTAAGTTGGTCGAAACCAACTATAGCGGCTGGCATCTCAATGCGGAATTTATCGGATAAAAATAAAGGTAAGAGCATATAAATACCTAATCAGGGTCTGCCAGCAAGGGTTCCGTTTCAGGTAGGTGAACACGCCTACAAGACTCAAGCGCAAAACCGTAATAACGGAACCTTTTTACTGCCCGAACACTGACGGAGCCTTTTTACTGTATAGAACGATTTGATTGACATGTGTGGCGACAGAAATTTGAATATGATAGAAACGCGAATGAAAGCGGGTGTAATGACTACTTAAGACATGAATTAATATTATAAATTTAGTTGACCTAAACTGCTCAACGCTATCCGCCACATTACTGAGGTTATAAAAAAATGTGGGCATTTCATTTCCGCATTCAATTTTAGCACGTTATTTATGACAAAAATTATTCTGTTTTTGCAGTAGTTTTTGTTAATTTCATTTATATACGTGTAATTTACAAGCTCATTAGGAGTTCTTCATGCCGTTTTTTAAATGTAAAACCAAAGGTATGCTGTTTGTGCATACGCTTTAAGATTTCTCCGGACAGTTTTTATTACAGAGCGTTCAGTAGTAAACCAATTGCAAAAGAGCAAAAATTACCCATTTTTATTTACACACAATTTACTTTTGAATTATTATACTTATAGAGTATTATAATAATTTAAGATATTCAAATGACGAAAATTTGACTAATCGGCGAAAAGCAGGCAACAAATACTGTTTACAATAATAATATTTTTTGAATTTATGTGAAATAAATTTTTAAAATTGTAAAAAAAAAAAAAAAACATTATTAAAAAAAAAAAAAAAAAATGTGGCGAATATGCTTTATGTGGGAATCGATTTCGGGACCTTTCAAGAAATTTGACGACGCGCTAACCGACTATGCCACTGCTACCATAGGATGATGAGCTCTAAAAGCGATTTATAAACCACCCTTCTGAAAAAAATCGATAAAACGCACGACGCACGACAAAACTATTTATGCGTTAAAAAATACAAAAGATGTTATGGCCTTCCAAGAAATATAAATTTCAATAGAAATATACTATCTGGAGCTTTAAATTTTACCAAATTAAATTAAATCGAAGTTTCACCGAAATTTTGAAAAAATTAACCCCCATTTTTCACGGAAAATTGTATATGAAACCATAAATACAACATTATTCAATTTAATTTTTACGTACGTGAAAAAGGGTAACAGTGTCTCTCTATTGGAAGTATTTTTTTTAATAAATAGTGTGCAGTAAATATTTTTAAGAGCGTTAAAAAATTTCATTGCAATTTGATTTTTAATATCAATTATTTCAATTACTTACAATAATATAATAAAAATTCACTTTATAATCGTGACATTTCTGCCTTTTTAACACTCATATAAATTTTTTAGTGAAATATTACTTTATTTCTCGAGATCTCTCATGCCAATAATCCCGATTTACTATAATTAAGAAAACTGTGCGGAGAGACCTTAAAATTATAAAAAGATATATCATAGGGTAACTGACTTAATTTCGGCCACGCCTTAATTTCGGCCACCAATTTAGGGTGTTAGAAAATTGGCTTTTTTTAAAACACAAAAGAACTAGCACAAAAGTAACTGGATTAATGTTGAATAAAGTGTTTTTGCAAAAGTTTTTTTATTTTTATTATTCTACATTATCAACATTTTTATACAAAAAGTGAATTTTTTTATGATTTTCTTAATTTTTGCTTTGTGTTTAAACTACATCAAATTTAGAACAAAGCTATATATAACCTTAAAATATCTTCTATTTAAGGCTCAAAGTTGTTAATTTTCATGTTTTGATATTTTCTTCAAAATTATTTTGCAATGCGTTTAACTAACTGCACATTTTAAGAGTCCCTTAATTTCGGCCACCTTAAAAATTAGAGTGAAAAAACCTGCCGTTTTTTGCTGTTTTTAAAATATCATTGTACTACCGTATTTATAAAGAAATTTTTTGCTCGTTTGTCTTTGTTTTGACGTTTTTTAAGCCAAAAATAAAAATTGAACAAAAAATACAAGTTACTAAAACTTGTTTTTTTAAGGTTTAGAGCATAAATACTTAAAGTCTTGCTAATAACTATTAAAGTTCCCAAACGGGAAAAATTAAAGTATATGTACCAAGAAAATAATACCTAAGGGTAAATTTACAACCTTTAGAATTGTTTATTGTTAGTTTAAGCAATAGGTATGGCCAGTTTTTTGTAGGTGGCGGAGAAAATAAATGGCACGCACCTTAACTTCGGTCACTTTAAAAAAAAGTTTAAACCTTCACTAATTTCTAAATGTAACAGAAATATTCAAATTTTGCACTGTAACATCAAATATAGTTATTGTTTGATTTTTAGGCCAAATTTTGGCTTGATTGAAAAAGCCAGAAAAAACTTATTCAAAAAAATAAAAAAAGGTGGCCGAAATTAAGTCATTTACTCTACATAAGTTTTAAACTTTGGGTTTTTTGTTATACAAAAACAAAAACGGTTTGCAAACTTAAACAGAAATTATTACTATGAATTATATTTTTTAAATCATGTTTCATTTTTTATCCTATTTTTAACAGAAATTTTATTTAAGAGTAACTAATATTGAATATTGTGTTGTGATAAACCAAAAAGTTTTTAATATTGATGATAAAATTTAAAAAGTAGCTTGAAGATCTAAGTATAATTACAATAAATTTTTTTGTGTTGCTGGATATTTTTATAACTAAACTAAGCTTAGTGAACAGTTTTATTTTATTATACTTTATTAGAAACATGAAGTTTTTCTCGTTAACGATTCTATAATAGCATAAGTAATTTTTATTGCGGGATTTTGTTTTGATTACAAATGTTGAGTTTCTGCTTTAACGCCAAATGAACTCTGTAATTAGAAAAAAAAAGTTTCGATTATTTTTGTTTATAATATATTTTTGTTAATTAAAAAAAATTCTGAAAATCTCTATGCGTATAAAAATTATGTAAAACCGAGTGTCTGAAAATCAAAACAATTAATTATAAAAAACTTTAAATATTAATCAAAACAAGAAAAAATAACCAAAAATTTTTCTTTTACGGTTATTGTTTTTCCAATACTGCCATTTGAAAATTTTATCTTGCGTGATGCACCGAAATTTTATTGGTTTGCTAAAACCGATTATAACATTTTTAAATAATAATCAATTTACCACCATAATTCATTTAATTCATAGTTCAATTATAGTTTTAATTATTACGAATGTTTTTGACGACGTGCAAAATACCGTTTATTACTTTTATTCAGTCACAAAACGGAAAATTTCAGAGAGACTTATAACGAAACGGAAACTTATAACACAAACTCTGGAGTAATTAAAGATGAATGTTTCCAATCAAGACCCCTGTTTTGAAGATTTTAAAAAAAATTTGGTTTGCTTAAAAAACTTTATATTCTAACATGTAAAAGAAGCACGAGTATAAATAAATTTAAAGAATATTTTGCTTTTAATAAATTTCAACCCTAATGTATATAGATTATGACCTTAAAAAAATAAAGTTTAAAATTATTGTCATACTGATGCTAGTAACAAAAAACACAAAGAAACGTGGAGTTTTAGTAACAATACCCTCATATAGATTTCCAAGATCAGGGGCCTATGTCATAAAGACGTTTGTAAATGTTCATTTTACAATTTGCCTGATTTTTTGTAAATTACATGATAGAGGATACACGAAAGGGCGAATATTGATCGGTCAGCGGAGATGAAATGACGTGGTTATAACCAATCAACGCAGAGCAGTGCGCGGAGATGCTCCCCCTAGATTACAAGTCGAAAAACCTTTATCGTGTATTTTACAAAAAATAGGCGGAGATTTGTAAAATAAAAATTTACAAAGGTTTTTATGAAACAGGCCCTAGCTGTTAAAAACTAATTTCACTGTTTTTGTTTTAAATTCACGCTTAATTAATTTAAAAAATATAAAAAAATTTAAAAAAAATTTATTAAAAGATCCCTTCAGATAGATTTACTGCACAGCGTTCTATAGTAAAACAGTTGCAATTTATAGCAAAAATTACCTTTTCTTAAATTTATTTCTTAATTATTTTAATTATGAAATATCATAACATTTTTAAATATCCGAAAGACAAAAATTAGACTATTTGACGAAAAACAGGAAAAATATGCTGTTTACAATTGTTTTTTTTTTGTTTTGAATCTTTGCAATTATGAAAAATTGAATAAAATAATCTTTAAAACATTTGAAAAATCACACACTAAAATATTGACCAAAATTTTTCCAGAAAAATCAGACATGCGCAACGCTAATTTATGAGGATTTCTTTGCAAAAATCCATTATTTTATGGTAGTTTTAACGCGCAGCAATTTTTAACGCAGTGTTAGTTTTTTTGCAAAAAAATGCAATTTTTTGGATTTAAGGCTGTTTTCATTCTTATTATTTTCTTTCTTATTATCATTCTTATTATTTTTTCACAAAAAAAACTTGCGCTTGTGCGACTTTTCTCGAAAAATTTTGTTCAAAAATTTAGAGTACTGTACAGTCAGAAATTCTATTTTTGTTGTATATTTTTGTTAAACCTAATTGATATAGTGCAAAAAACTTTTTATCTCTCTAAATAGCGCACTAATTCATTGGCCACTAAGCTAACGGGATGGAATTAGGGTAACTGACTTAATTTCGGCCACGCCTTAATTTCGGCCACCAATTTAGGGTGTTGAAAAATTGGATTATTTTTAAAACACAAAAAATCTAGCACAAAAGTAACTAGATTAATGTTGAATAAAGTGTTTTTGCAAAAGTTTTTTATTTTTGTTATTCTACATTATCAACATTTTCATACAAAACGTGAATTTTTTGTGATTTTCCCAATTTTTGCTTTGTGTCTAAACTGCATCAAATTTGGAACGAAGCAATATATAACCTTAAAATATCTTCCATTTAAGGCTCAAAGTTGTTAATTTTCGAGTTTTGACATTTTCTTCAAAATCATTTTGCAATGCGTTTAACTAACTGCGCATTTTAAGATTCCGTTAATTTCGGCCACCTGAAAATTTAGGTGAAAGAACCTGCCGTTTTTTGCTGTTTTTAAATATCATTGTACTACCGTATTTATAAAGAATTTTTTTTGCTCGTTTGACTTTGTTTTGACATTTTTTAAGCCGAAATAAAAATTGAACAAAAAATACAAATTATTAAAACTTGTTTTTTTAAGGTTTTGACATAATTATTTAAAGTCTTGCTAATAACTATTTGAGCTCGCAAACGGGAAAAATTAAGTTATATGTACCAAGAACAATACCTAAGGGTAAATTTGCAACCTTTAGAAATTTTTATTGTTCGTTTAAACAATAGTTATGACCAGTTTTTTGTAGGTGGCCGAAATAAATGGCCCGCGCCTTAATTTCGGCCACTTTAAAAAAAAAGTTTAAACCTTCACTGATTTTTAAGTGTAACAGAAATATTCAAATTTTACACTGGAATAACAAATATAGCTATTGTTTGATTTTTAGACCAAATTTTGGCTTGATTGAAAAAACCAGAAAAAACTTATTCAAAATAATAAAAAAGGGTGGCCGAAATTAAGTCAGTTACCCTAATTTAAGATACATAAATAAATAGCCCGTATTAAATCTAAAAAAATACATATACAACAGATTATTTTGTGTTTCAACGTACGATAGATATTATAGCTTTTTAAGTTTAATTCTAAATTTTTATACAAATAAGCTATCCGGAGCTTTAAATTTTACATAATTAAATTAAAACCTTCACCTGGACGGAGTTTTTGGAAAAATTAATATCCGTTTTAATGGTGAATTGATTTATATTAAGATATAAATAAAAAAACGTTTCGCTATTTAACAGAAAAAGAACATTCTCTGCATGGGAATTTCTCCGAAGCTAGAGACGATCAGAGAAGTAAATCATCTCAAAATTATCACTTTTAAATCACTATAAGCAGGGCAAACTTGCCAGCACCCAAAAAAAAAAAAAACAGCTTGCCAGCACCCAAAAAAAAAACCAACAGAAACGCCAAAAAAAAATCACAAAAAAAAACCGCGAAAAATCACAAAAAAAAAAAAAGAAAAAAAACGCGCAAAAACAACGAAAAACAAACGAACAAACCAAACACGAAAAAAAAAAGGCCACCCAAAAAAAAAAAAAACATAAACAACCACAAACAAACACCCCAAACAGCAAAAAACAACAATCACTGATTATTCCGAAAAATCCGCTGAATATCCATATTACAGCCAAAACTAAAGGTAAACATTATATCCTGATAAACTTAAAGAATGTTATCCTAAATGAATTATGACACTTATTTGTAGTTAGCAATTTATATAATAATATTTTGCAGAAAATTAGCGTAAAAAGCAACAACCAAAGTTCACGTTTGTGTGGTTTTTTAGCTAATATTAAAAAATGGGTGTTTTTCACAAAACAGAAATCAGTAAAACTGGATCATAATTTATTTGGGGTGACTTTTCAAATCGAAACTTTTTTTAAATGAAGTAATTGCATTATGCAAGTGTAGAATAAAAATTATGAAACAAAAACTTTGAAATGAGCTGACAGATAACACTGCTATTAACAGTTTTCATTTTGTTTTACAAGGGTCTCATTTATTTAAGTTTTTTTAAGTGCTTTATTATATTCCTAGTAATTACGAAATAAATATATTTGTTGAATTTAATAATTTTCTTTGATTGAAAAACTTTAGTAATTTTACCAATTGCTGTTTATAAGTAAGAAAGCACTAAAAGTAATTGTTAAAATTGTTTTAAAAATAAATAGATATTAAAGGTTGATTTTAAAACATATCACAGTAATAACAACATTTTTTTACTTTTTTAGAGGTAAACTGGCCCTATTTATTTATTTCGGTGTAAATTAAACAAATTGAAGTTCAAATTAAAGTTCCGTTTGAACTTTTTCCAAAGTTGTATTAAAATTTGCGACAGTATTTTTTTAACATTATTTTTTTATTAAACTTTGTGATATCTTTCGACAGAGTTTTTTTTTTAGAATGAAAATATTTAATTTTTGGCGAATAAATTCTTGCGAAAACAACATTAAGAGTTTAAATATTTAATAATAATTGGGTGCTAATTAGGCAAAAAGACCACAATTATAGTTTAAATATTTAATATTTAATAATAATTGGGTGCTAATTAGGCAAAAAGACCACAATTATAAACTGCACACTGCTAATATTTATAAAGTGATTTTAAAAAATATAAAGTGATAACAAAAATTATATTGAAGCAAAAATGATTTAACTTCTACTGAAATACGTCCTACTTAGCCTTCAGGAGCAAAATTACCCAAATGCAGAGAAAATGTTACTATTTTCTCACGTACGTAAAAATAGCGAAACGTTTTTTTATTTATATCTTAATATAAATCAATTCACCATTAAAACGGATATTAATTTTTCCAAAAACTCCGTCCAGGTGAAGGTTTTAATTTAATTATGTAAAATTTAAAGCTCCGGATAGCTTATTTGTATAAAAATTTAGAATTAAACTTAAAAAGCTATAATATCTATCGTACGTTGAAACACAAAATAATCTGTTGTATATGTATTTTTTTAGATTTAATACGGGCTATTTATTTATGTATCTTAAATTAGGGTAACTGACTTAATTTCGGCCACCCTTTTTTATTATTTTGAATAAGTTTTTTCTGGTTTTTTCAATCAAGCCAAAATTTGGTCTAAAAATCAAACAATAGCTATATTTGTTATTCCAGTGTAAAATTTGAATATTTCTGTTACACTTAAAAATCAGTGAAGGTTTAAACTTTTTTTTTAAAGTGGCCGAAATTAAGGCGCGGGCCATTTATTTCGGCCACCTACAAAAAACTGGTCATAACTATTGTTTAAACGAACAATAAAAATTTCTAAAGGTTGCAAATTTACCCTTAGGTATTGTTCTTGGTACATATAACTTAATTTTTCCCGTTTGCGAACTTTAATAGTTATTAGCAAGACTTTAAATAATTATGTCAAAACCTTAAAAAAACAAGTTTTAATAATTTGTATTTTTTGTTCAATTTTTATTTTTGGCTTAAAAAATGTCAAAACAAAGTCAAACGAGCAAAAAAAATCTTTATAAATACGGTAGTACAATGATATTTAAAAACAACAAAAAACGGCAGGTTCTTTCACCTAAATTTTCAGGTGGCCGAAATTAACGGAATCTTAAAATGCGCAGTTAGTTAAACGCATTGCAAAATGATTTTGAAGAAAATGTCAAAACTCGAAAATTAACAACTTTGAGCCTTAAATGGAAGATATTTTAAGGTTATATATTGCTTCGTTCCAAATTTGATGCAGTTTAGACACAAAGCAAAAATTAGGAAAATCACAAAAAATTCACGTTTTGTATGAAAATGTTGATAATGTAGAATAACAAAAATAAAAAACTTTTGCAAAAACACTTTATTCAACATTAATCTAGTTACTTTTGTGCTAGATTTTTTGTGTTTTAAAAATAATCCAATTTTTCAACACCCTAAATTGGTGGCCGAAATTAAGGCGTGGCCGAAATTAAGTCAGTTACCCTAATTCCATCCCGTTAGCTTAGTGGCCAATGAATTAGAGCGCTATTTAGAGAGATAAAAAGTTTTTTGCACTATATCAATTAGGTTTAACAAAAATATACAACAAAAATAGAATTTCTGACTGTACAGTACTCTAAATTTTTGAACAAAATTTTTCGAGAAAAGTCGCACAAGCGCAAGTTTTTTTTGTGAAAAAATAATAAGAATGATAATAAGAAAGAAAATAATAAGAATGAAAACAGCCTTAAATCCAAAAAATTGCATTTTTTTGCAAAAAAACTAACACTGCGTTAAAAATTGCTGCGCGTTAAAACTACCATAAAATAATGGATTTTTGCAAAGAAATCCTCATAAATTAGCGTTGCGCATGTCTGATTTTTCTGGAAAAATTTTGGTCAATATTTTAGTGTGTGATTTTTCAAATGTTTTAAAGATTATTTTATTCAATTTTTCATAATTGCAAAGATTCAAAACAAAAAAAAAAAAATTGTAAACAGCATATTTTTCCTGTTTTTCGTCAAATAGTCTAATTTTTGTCTTTCGGATATTTAAAAATGTTATGATATTTCATAATTAAAATAATTAAGAAATAAATTTAAGAAAAGGTAATTTTTGCTATAAATTGCAACTGTTTTACTATAGAACGCTGTGCAGTAAATCTATCTGAAGGGATCTTTTAATAAATTTTTTTTAAATTTTTTTATATTTTTTAAATTAATTAAGCGTGAATTTAAAACAAAAACAGTGAAATTAGTTTTTAACAGCTAGGGCCTGTTTCATAAAAACCTTTGTAAATTTTTATTTTACAAATCTCCGCCTATTTTTTGTAAAATACACGATAAAGGTTTTTCGACTTGTAATCTAGGGGGAGCATCTCCGCGCACTGCTCTGCGTTGATTGGTTATAACCACGTCATTTCATCTCCGCTGACCGATCAATATTCGCCCTTTCGTGTATCCTCTATCATGTAATTTACAAAAAATAGGCGGAGACTTGTAAAATGAACATTTACAAACGTCTTTATGAAATAGGCCCCTGATCTTTTAAATCTATATGAGGGTATTGTTACTAAAACTCCACGTTTCTTTGTGTTTTTTGTTACTAGCATCAGTATGACAATAATTTTAAACTTTCTTTTTTTAAGGTCATAATCTATATACATTAGGGTTGAAACTTATTAAAAGCAAAATATTCTTAAATTTATTTATACTCGTGCTTATTTTCATGTTAGAATATTAAAGATTTTTAAGCAAACCAAATTTTTTTTTAAAATCTTCAAAACAGGGTCTGGATTGGACATTCATTTAATTACTCCAGAGTTTGTGTTATAAGTTTCCGTTTCGTTATAAGTCTCTCTGAAATTTTCCGTTTTGTGACTGAATAAAAGTAATAAACGGTATTTTGCACGTCGTCAAAAACATTCGTAATAATTAAAACTATAATTGAACTATGAATTAAATGAATTATGGTGGTAAATTGATTATTATTTAAAAATGTTATAATCATTTTTAGCAAACTAATAAAATTTCGGTGCATCACGCAAGATAAAATTTTCAAATGGCAGTATTCGGAAGAACAATCACCGTAAAAGAAAAATTATTGGTTATTTTTTCTTGTTTTGCTTAATATTTAAAGTTTTTTATAAGTAATTGTTTTGATTTTCAGACACTCGGTTTTACATAATTTTTATACGCATAGAGATTTTCAGAATTTTTTTTAATTAACAAAAATATATTATAAACAAACATAATCGAAACTTTTTTTTCTAATTACAGAGTTCATTTGGCGTTAAAGCAGAAACTCAACATTTGTAATCAAAACAAAATCCCGCAATAAAAATTACTTATGCTATTATAGAATCGTTAACGAGAAAAACTTCATGTTTCTAATAAAGTATAATAAAATAAAACTGTTCACTAAGCTTAGTTTAGTTATAAAAATATCCAGCAACACAAAAAAATTTATTGTAATTATACTTAGATCTTCAAGCTACTTTTTAAATTTTATCATCAATATTAAAAACTTTTTGGTTTATCACAACACAATATTCAATATTAGTTACTCTTAAATAAAATTTCTGTTAAAAATAGGATAAAAAATGAAACATGATTTAAAAAATATAATTCATAGTAATAATTTCTGTTTAAGTTTGCAAACCGTTTTTGTTTGTATAACAAAAAACCCAAAGTTTAAAACTTATGTAGGGTAACTGACTTAATTTCGGCCACCTTTTTTTATTTTTTTGAATAAGTTTTTTCTGGCTTTTTCAATCAAGCCAAAATTTGGCCTAAAAATCAAACAATAACTATATTTGATGTTACAGTGCAAAATTTGAATATTTCTGTTACATTTAAAAATTAGTGAAGGTTTAAACTTTTTTTTAAAGTGACCGAAGTTAAGGTGCGTGCCATTTATTTCGGCCACCTACAAAAAACTGGCCATACCTATTGCTTAAACGAACAATAAACAATTCTAAAGGTTGTAAATTTACCCTTAGGTATTGTTCTTGGTACATATAATTTAATTTTTCCCGTTTGGGAACTTTAATAGTTATTAGCAAGACTTTAAATAATTATGTCAAAACCTTAAAAAAACAAGTTTTAGTAACTTGTATTTTTTGTTCAATTTTTATTTTTGGCTTAAAAAACGTCAAAACAAAGACAAACGAGCAAAAAATTTCTTTATAAATACGGTAGTACAATGATATTTAAAAACAGCAAAAAACGGCAGGTTTTTTCACCTAATTTTTAAGGTGGCCGAAATTAAGGGACTCTTAAAATGTGCAGTTAGTTAAACGCATTGCAAAATAATTTTGAAGAAAATATCAAAACATGAAAATTAACAACTTTGAGCCTTAAATAGAAGATATTTTAAGGTTATATATAGCTTTGTTCTAAATTTGATGTAGTTTAAACACAAAGCAAAAATTAAGAAAATCATAAAAAAATTCACTTTTTGTATAAAAATGTTGATAATGTAGAATAATAAAAATAAAAAAACTTTTGCAAAAACACTTTATTCAACATTAATCCAGTTACTTTTGTGCTAGTTCTTTTGTGTTTTAAAAAAAGCCAATTTTCTAACACCCTAAATTGGTGGCCGAAATTAAGGCGTGGCCGAAATTAAGTCAGTTACCCTATGATATATCTTTTTATAATTTTAAGGTCTCTCCGCACAGTTTTCTTAAGTATAGAAAATCGCGATTTTTGGCATACGAGATCTCGTGAAATACAGTAATATTTCACTAAAAAATTTATATGAGTGTTAAAAAGGCAGAAATGTCACGATTATAAAGTGAATTTTTATTATATTATTGTAAGTAATTGAAATAATTGATATTAAAAATCAAATTGCAATGAAATTTTTTAACGCTCTTAAAAATATTTACTGCACACTATTTATTAAAAAAAATACTTCCAATAGAGAGACACTGTTACCCTTTTTCACGTACGTAAAAATTAAATTGAATAATGTTGTATTTATGGTTTCATATACAATTTTCCGTGAAAAATGGGGGTTAATTTTTTCAAAATTTCGGTGAAACTTCGATTTAATTTAATTTGGTAAAATTTAAAGCTCCAGATAGTATATTTCTATTGAAATTTATATTTCTTGGAAGGCCATAACATCTTTTGTATTTTTTAACGCATAAATAGTTTTGTCGTGCGTCGTGCGTTTTATCGATTTTTTTCAGAAGGGTGGTTTATAAATCGCTTTTAGAGCTCATCATCCTATGGTAGCAGTGGCATAGTCGGTTAGCGCGTCGTCAAATTTCTTGAAAGGTCCCGAAATCGATTCCCACATAAAGCATATTGGCCACAGTTTTTTTTTTTTTTTTTTAATAATTTTTTTTTTTATTTTTTTACAATTTTAAAAATTTATTTCACATAAATTCAAAAAATATTATTATTGTAAACAGTATTTGTTGCCTGCTTTTCGCCGATTAGTCAAATTTTCGTCATTTGAATATCTTAAATTATTATAATACTCTATAAGTATAATAATTCAAAAGTAAATTGTGTGTAAATAAAAATGGGTAATTTTTGCTCTTTTGCAATTGGTTTACTACTGAACGCTCTGTAATAAAAACTGTCCGGAGAAATCTTAAAGCGTATGCACAAACAGCATACCTTTGGTTTTACATTTAAAAAACGGCATGAAGAACTCCTAATGAGCTTGTAAATTACACGTATATAAATGAAATTAACAAAAACTACTGCAAAAACAGAATAATTTTTGTCATAAATAACGTGCTAAAATTGAATGCGGAAATGAAATGCCCACATTTTTTTATAACCTCAGTAAGGCTACACCATAAAAACATCTGGAATGATACTTCAGCTAAGTGTGAGATTTTCTAATTTTCTACAAGCATGCTTTACGCGTGTGAATCTTGCAGGCCCAATGACACTTTGAATGAGACACTAAACTTAAAATTTAGAATCCCGCTAATTATTTTTAAGTTAAAATATAAAAGAAAAATATTTAAAAAGAAACATGAACCTGAAAAATTGTTTAAAAATGGTTGAAACAAAGTCACAAACTTAATTTTTAGCACCAAACTTCTAACTTAAGAGTCTTAAGAAAAGAAGGGAAGTCCCATGAGAGTATAATAGTTTTAATTTTACTAATTAGCTTTAATTATTTGTACAATAATATGCAAGCAAGTGTTTATGAATACGCGTTTCTGTGTCTTTTGCTTATAGACAAGATAAATAATGAAATTGCACATTGTCAGCAGAGTCTTCATTATTAATCATTACAACCCAAAAACCTGTATTATGAATCAATAAGTAATATATTCATAACTAATTTTTAAGGGAAAACCGTTTAATTACAAAAATCATAATTACTTGAATATAATTTTTTAAGTGTTTAAAAAAATATAATACTTTGACCCACAGTAAAATTCAAAAAATAATCCTGGAATGGTTAATTAACTTTTTGGGATTCTTTTTCTGCTGCAAATCTTGAGGAGGCATTCCGTACCAGTGCTGATTTGTGATAGCAGAGGAGATTGGAACTAAGTTTAACACAGAGCCGCGCTGGTGTGAAATGCCTTTTGCAGGCTTGCAGTGTTTTTTGGACGAAAAAATATAAAAAAGTTAATATTAGTGTTAATTTATAAAGCAAAAAGAACTAATTACAGTAACAATATAAGGAGCTAGTATTAAAAAATTTATTTTGGTTAAGTCTAAGCTAATTGTTTGACATCACTTTGTTTTTTTAGTTAATTTAGAAGTAGATTTAAAATATTGTGCTCCAAATAATCAATTTATAAAAAATTAAAAAATGTTTTAGGAAATTTATAAGTGTAGAAATAAATTCTTATTTTAAATCCTTTTGTGGCGGATA
>JASAMX010027275.1:0-35500 GCA_030248175.1 Microlaimidae sp. YZB2_3
GTCCAAAACACGGTTTTTTAGTTAAAAACAGTGTTTAAATACACTTTTTAGGCCTAAATAGGCTGTTTTAATACATAAAATTCAATATTAGACCTAAAAATACTTAAATTATTGAGTTAAAAAAATTTTGCTAAAAAATTGGACCCCCCTGACTCCCCCCCTAAATTTGAAATCTCGCACCGGGGTCGACCCCTAAAAAGCCAGGGGGATCCGGACCCCCCTGGACGCCCCCCTAAAAAATTTTGGCCTCCCACCCGGGGGTGGACCCCCCAAGCAGACCCGACCAAAAACACCTATGTTTGGAGCTTTAAATTTCATTAAATTAAATCCACGTTTCGCCGCGATTTTGAAGAAATTAACCCCCATTTTTTTTACGGAAAATCGTATATTTAACCATAAATACAAAAATATTTCCATTAATTTTTATGTACGTGAAACGGTAACAGTTCCTTTTTATTGGAAGTATTTTTCCTAATAAATGAGTAAATATTTTTAAGGTTTTAAAAAAAATTCGTTTCAATTTGATTTTTAATATCAATTATTTCTACTACTACCATTAATATAATCAATGTACACTTTGTAATTGTGGTATTTCTGCCCCTTTAACACCCATAATTAGACCTGTGCACTGCCTCCCAGGGTTTTATTGGAGGGGGGCATTCCAAAACGGGCGGGAGCACAGGGAGCAACTTTTTTAAAACAGGGGGACAATAAAACAGGGGGGGCAAGCAGGGGAAAAAGAAAAAAAAAGAAAAAAAGGAGAAAAAAGAAAAAAAGGGGGAAAAAGGGACAAAAAAGCGAAAATAAGGTAAAAATAGGTCTAAAATGGCTTAATATACATTGAAATAGGCTAAAAACTGAAAAAATTCGCGATGATGGCGTCATCATAGGTCAAAAATGGCGTCATAATTTTAGTGTACTTTTTCATTTTTTGGCGTGGGGCTAAACCTCCAATAAAGCCGGGGGGGTGCATTTCCAGACCGTGCACAGGTCGCATAATAATTTTTTATGGAAACATTTCTGTACTTCGCAAAATTTGAATGCCAAAAATCGCGATTTTCCATACTGAAGAAAACTGTCACCTTAAAGCATACATGGGCAAGTTGATCCGGGGTGGGGGGGTTAAACCCCAAATTAGGGGGGGTTAAAATCCGAGAAATGCAAAATACCCATATCGTTTTTTTCTGGAGTGCATTTTACCCATATCGTTTTTCGATTTTGAAGGGAAAATAGGTTAAAAACACTAATTTTAGGTCAAAAAGCCCTTTTTATTGCATTTTTGAGCTTTTTATTGCTTAAAACATTCATTTTGACCTCAAAACTTAAGTTTGGAAGCAGTTAGAAGTCATTTTAAAGACATTTTTTTTCTTCATTTTTCCAAAATTTGGGGGGGGGGGTAACTTTTTCTCCCCCCCCCACTTCTGAGTGGGGGGGTTAAACCCCACTTCTCAGAATTTTGGGGGGGGGGTTAACCCCCCCAACCCCTCCCCCCGTGCCCATGTATGCCTTAAAGGAGACACCTTAAAGGGTGGTTGCTCATGCTGCAGCGTCGATGAATGCTAGCTAACGTCAATGCCGCCCTCTCCCCCAACAACCCCTTTCCCTGCCCACCTATGGCTGCTTGCGCAACCCAACCACCTGTACCAGCTGTACCCACCTTCTTAGCTGTAATTTATTATAAATAATAAAATCGCTGATGTTTTCAGTTTTACACGTTATAAATGTGTATTTGTGTATTATATATTAAAAACATTTAGGCGTTTCTAAAATTAACAAAAAATAATAAAAAAAGTGAGTGGAAAAAGTGATTATAAGAAAAGAAAAAAAATGTCGAGTCTGGAACGCGGTCCCAGTCCCCAGTCCGTTTTATTGAGCGGTTCTAGGACTCTGCTGGGCAGCAGTTCTCCCGAATCTCATCATCGTCAACTTGGAACGCCTACAGGTATATATAACTCTGTGGGTTTTAGGCGATTTGGGGCTATACCCGACCCCCGACATTTGGGGGGGGGGTAGGCGTCCCAAAAATTTTTCGGGGGTATACCTGAAATACCTCCCTTTTTAGCGTTTTTAGTACTGGAACCCCCCAAATTTTAGGGGGGTGTCCGGGGTACCCAGGGGGGGGGCGGCACAGGGGGCGGCCACCTCTCCCCGTGGGCACGCCACTGGCTACCACTTAGTATTTACCCCTCACCCCTCTCTAGTTAGTATTAACTTCAGGGTTAGTATTTACCCCTCTTCAGACCACCCCCTCCCTGAAATGAAATCCTGGGCACGCCATTGGGGGTACCCCCAAATTTTAGGGGGGTGTCGGCTATATAGGGGGTATAACTTTTTAGGGTACAACTTTTTGGAAATTATTTTGCTTCTGTTTTTACTGATGATGATAATACTTTGCCAAATTTTAATCCACCAAACATTGGAAAGTTGGACAACATGGTATTTACCACAAAAAGGTATTTAAGGCCCTAAAAAAGCTCCCAAACAAATTGTCTCGAACACCTGACTGTTTTCCAGCTTACTTTTTAAAACGCTTGGCTAAAGTTATTGCTGAACCTTTGGCAATAATCTTTCAGATGTCTTTTGATTTTGGAGAATTACCACTTGATTGGAAAATAGCTTTATTAAACTTACTGTTTAAAAAAGGCACTAAAAAAATTATCGTCCAATTTCACTTACATCTTTTTCTTGTAAACTAATGGAACAGCTTGTCAAAGAAGAACTGCTTGTCTTTTTCCATATCATTTTGTCAAGGTTTCAACATGGTTTTAAGGCAGAAAGTTCTACAATAACACAGCTGTTGGAAACTTTTAATGAGTGGACACTAGCACTAAAAGATAAATTTCTAATTGATGTCATTTACTTGGATTTTGCCAAGGCCTTTGACACCGTGTCACATCAAAAATTGTTATATAAGCTAAAAAATATGGTGTTTCTGGTAAATTTTTAAAATGGATAAAAGAATTTTTAGTTGGGCGGGAAATTAAAGTTGTAATTAATAACTCAGTATCCAAATCATTTCCTGTAAGAAGTTCAGTTCCTCAGGGTTCTGTTTTAGGTCCATTTTTGTTTTTGGTATATATTCATGATATTGTTGATTGTGTTAAGTTCTCACAAATTAGACTCTTTGCAGATGATATAAAGTTGTTTGTAAAATCTTCATCTAAAGATTACCACATTCAAACCTTGAGACTTCAGCAAGATTTAGATAGAATACACAGCTGGTCACAAGACTGGCAACTGCAGTTATCTAATCACAAATGTGAAGTTCTTCATATTCGAAATCATAGCAAAGAGGTAATTTGTAAATATAAGCTTGGTAATAACGTACTTGCAACTACAGAATTGGTGCGTGACCTTGGTGTTTATATATCCCATGATCTGAAATTCTCTAAACACTGTGAAATCACAGCAAAAAAAGCTATGAGAGTGACATCACTAATTTTTAGAACATTTAATTCAAACTCTAGAAATAATTTTCTCAGAGCATATAAGTCCTATGTTAGACCAATATGGAGTATGCTAGTGCAGTTTGGAACCCTTATTTACAAAAGGATATAAACATTTTAGAAAAAGTACAACAAAATTTCACTAGACGTTTGTTTTATAAATGCAAGTTGTTACCTGTTGGTTATGAACATAGACTGAATTACCTAGGTTTAGAAAGATTAAAGGATCGAAGAGACAAAATTGATTTATATGAGTGCTTTAAAATTATACATTGCTTAAACAATTTGCAATCCAATGATTTTTTTAAGTTTAACCTGCAGCCCACCCGTGGTCATCCATTTAAATTGGCAATGGAAGACTGCCGAATTAATGCAAGGAAATTTTCTTTTGCAAATAGGGTTGTTACACCTTGGAACAATCTACTCCCATCTCAAGTAACTGTCGATTCTTTGGATGCATTCAAGAAGAGTTTTGGAACTGACTTAAATAAGCGCTCTTTTTGAGCCTTTAAAGTCATATCAGATAGCTATAACCCCCCTCCCCTGCCCACCTATGGTTTTAAGTCTATTCGAATATTTATTATAAATTGATGATTTCTAGGTTTTGTAATTTTGTAATTTGTAAGGTTCTGTTCATTTCCTAAGTAAATTAACTTATTGGTTTGTAGTAATTTGGAGTGTAGTTATTTCAATATTTACACCTGTGAAATCATACATGGGCAAGTTGGTCCGGAGTGGGGGGGTTAAACCCCAAATTAAGGGGGGGGGGGTTAAAATCCGAGAAACGCAAAATACCCATATCGTTTTTTTTTCGGAGTGCATTTTACCCATATCGTTTTTGGAGTTTGAAAGAAAAATAGACAAAAAACGTTAATTTTAGGTCAAAAAGTCCTTTTTATTGCATTTTTGAGCTTTTTATTGCTTAAAACATTGTCATTTTGACCTCAAAACTTAAGTTTGGAGGCTGTTGGAAGTCATTTTAAAGAAATTTTTTTTCTTTATTTTTCCAAAATTGGGGGAGTTAACCTTTTCTCCCCCTTCTGAGTGGGGGGGGGGGGAGTTAAACCCCCCTTTTTCAGAATTTGAGGAGGGTTAACCCCGCCAACCCCCCCGTGCCTATGTATGTGTGCAATGCCCCCCTCCAACGGTTGTTCTTAATCATACCATACTGTACTGGCCCGTATTAGTATAGTTAAGTAGTGAGTGCTAATATTGTGTAGGGTGATAAAAATAGCAACTCTCATTTTATATGAAACGATTGATATATCAAAGTTAGTAAACAAACAAATAAATAAACAAATTTATTTACTTTTTCAATGTTTTCGCAATTTTAACAGTGTATTTTATCTTATTAATTTTCCTAACCCCGTTTTTTATCAAAAACTGTTTTTACACTATCCTAATAATTATTATTTCAGTTTAAACTAAAATGCTGCTACTGTAGTATCACCAATTGAGAGCATCATTAACAGTATCATCGAGTAGGTGGCATTTGGCGTTGGCAATCCTTTTTGGAGCTAGAAAATAGTTTTTTGCTTGCTTACAATGGTTTGTATTTTTAGTATTAATTTTTTGTATTGCAGGAGGTCAGTACGACTCGGGTCTCCCGTCCGGTCACAGCAACAGTCCGGATGTCCACTCGGCGGAATCAGGCGAGGGTTGCGGTCCCCCGCCCCCCGCTCGAAATCTGAGTCCCAGTTCCCCTTTTGGCCTGGGAGGAGGATCCGCCGGGGAAGGATGCGAGGACCTGGAGGGCTCCCTAAATCAGTCCGAAACCGACTGCCCATATTGCCATAAGACATTCAGAACGGTAATACTCATTAACAACAGCTTTTATGTCTGTGACCCCGCTGTAAATATACCCTCAAATCATAGATGTACAAGAGGGGGGTAGGGTGGGGTCCACCCCCCTTTTAGCCTCGAAATTTCGAGGCTCCCCCCCAGAAAAAAAATCCAGGGGGTCCCCCTCCCCCCAAATATTTGAATTTTTCACCCCTGACCCCCCTCTAGATTTTGAAATCTGACCCCCCCTCCCCTCTTGAGAAAATTTTAAGTACTCTTTTTATACTAAATTTTCTTGCAAAAATGTGAATTTTTAACACAAATTCATGTTTTTACACCCTTTTTATACCTAAATATCACTTTTTATTCAATAAAATGTAGTATTATCCCAGACCTGTGCACGGTCTGGAAATGCCCCCCCCCCGTTTTATTGGAGGATTTGCCCTCCCCTCCCGTTTTATTGCCTCCCCCCGCCCAAAAATGAAAAAAGTACCCAAAAATTATGACACCAGTTTTGACCCATTATGACGCCATCATCGCCCATTTTTTGCAGTTTTTAAAATATTTAAATGCTTTTTAAGCCATTTTTAGACCTATTTTTACCTTATTTTCGCTTTTTTGTCCGTTTTTTCCCTATTTTCTTCTTTTTTTCTCTTTTTTTCTTCTTTCTTTTTTTTCTTTCTCCCCTGCTAGCCCCCCGTTTTATTGCATCCCTTCGTTTCAAAAAAAGTTGCCCCCCCGTGTGCTCTCCCACATTTTGGAATTGCCCCCCCCCCCGTTTTAACCCCGCGGGGGCAGTGCACAGGTTTGATTATCCTATAAAAAGAACTATTATAAAAGTTATTATGGTTTAAAACTGTTTTGCTTTGGACACCGGACCCCACCTGACCCCCCTCTTGATTTCAAAATTTCGCACCCCGGGCCGCCCCCCCCCCAAAACCCTACGGGGGGGGGGGTTCGACCCCCCCCTAGGACCCCCCTCCTAGATTTTAAAATGTCATTTACCCGGGGTAAACACCCCTCTAGCTTTTTGACCGTGATCATCTATGCCTCAGATCCCTAAAAATTATTTTGAAACCCCAATGGTTTTAAAAAAATAATCAATTAAATCCACGGCATTAAAAAACAAAGACTTCTGTCGGTAAAAATACATATTTAAATTTAAGGTATTAAAATAATATAAAAGAATATAAAAAAGTGAACCCATTTACATAATAGTTTTAAAACTTAATATATTAAAATGTAAAAATAGTTACCGAAAAAGAATATGACATCCTGGCTTAATGGCTTAATTTTTTAGTTTTTTAGTTTTTAAAAGATTGACCGTACCTGTTGATTTATTTTATATTTAAATGAGAACTATAACACAAGCCTGTCCTTGTTGTACAGGCTAGACTAACCTGAGGAAGTGGGGAATTTTTTAGCAAACGCTTTCTGTCATATTTTTACAACATGCATTATTTTTTAGAAATTCGTGTTTTGAAAGATTTTAATTTTGTAGTTTTTTCTCAAGTTAGTTAAATGAAATTTTATAATATATCCTTAATAATAATTATTTAAAAAATTTTATTACCTCTTCTTAATGTACTATTATTGTTTTGGTCATTGTGTTAACAAAGCTATTTTTATTATAATTGTCAAATGAGTGTTGGGGATAACTTTGTTTTTAGCCACGTCTTCTTCATTGCCTGCACGCCTTGTGCGAGGATTGCATCATTGCGATGTTGGAAGGTCACTCGGACGTTCGCGCTCCCTCAAATCCACTCGAAGAAGAGCTGGAACCACGCCAAACCCCGGAGCAAAAACCACCGCCGGGAGTCATACGCTGTCCTGTGTGCAAACAGGTATTAATATATTATTTTAGAAAACTCCTAGAAAAAAGTCTAGGAGACCCTCCCCCTAATTTTTTTTATTTTAACACTCTAACCCCTCTAGACTAAAATTCCTAATACACTCATTCCATTCCCCCCTTCCGAGCAAAATTTTGAGTACAAATCTAGGTCAAAATTTACTGTACAAACACGTTTTTGTAGTGAAAAACAGTGATTTGTCCTTTTTTTACAAATAAAAAGCCTATTTTGGTGTATACAATTCTATATTAGCGCTAAAAACTTGAATCCATGATTTAAAATATTTTTGTTTGGAAACCGGACCAGACCTCTCTCTCCTGGCTCAACTCTTGATTTGAAATCGGCCTACCCGGGGCATAGGTGTTTTTGGTCGGGTCCGCTAGGGGGGTCCACCCCGGAGTGGAAGGCCAAAAATTTTTAGGGGGGGGTCGACTCCGGATGCGAGATTTCAAATTTAGGGGGTGGGGGGTCAGGGAGGTCCAATTTTTTTAGCAAAATTTTTTAAACTCAATAATTTAAGTGTTTTTAGGTCTAATATTGAATTTTATGTATTAAAACAGCCTATTTAGGCCTAAAAAGTGTATTTAAACACTGTTTTTAACTAAAAAAACCGTGTTTTTGACAGTAAATAAAAAATATACTTCCAAATTGGTCGGGAGAGGGGGGGTCGGCTTCGCTTAAGGCGGGGAGTCAGGCCGGACCGCTCTCGAGTTTTGGGGGGAAGGGGGAGGGCCTCTGGAGTTTTTTTTGGGGGAGGGAAAAATTTTGGCTCCAGGGGGGGTGGACCCCTCTGTCCCCCCTCCAAAACACCTATGGCCCCGGGACGACCCACTTAAAAAGCTAGGAAGATACGCATAGATGAACGCGGTCACCGAAGCTAGGGGGTACCTAGCTAGTGTTTACCCCGGGTAGATGACATTTTAAATTCTGAAAAGGGGGTCCTAGGGGGGGTCGAATTCCCCCTGGCTTTTTAGTGGGGGTCGACCCAGGGTCGAAAGTTTTGAAATCTAGAGGGGGTTAGTTGGGATCCAATGTCCGAAGCAAAATACTTTTAAACCATTAAAGGTTTAATATTTTTTAATAAAATAATACTATATTTTATTGAATAAAAAGCGATATTCTGGTATAAAAAGGGTGTTAAAACATGAATTTGTGTTAAAAATTTATGTTTTTAAAAGAAAATTTAGTATAAAAAAGTATTTAAAATTTTCTCAAAAGGGGGGAGGTCAAATTTTAAATTCTAGAGGGGGGTCAAGGGAAAAAAAATCGAAAATTAAGGGGAGGCCCTGGATTTTTTCGAGGGGGGGGGGGCAAAATTCCGAGGCTAAGGGGGTGGACCCCATCCTACTTTCTTGTTCATTTATGGGGACACGAACCCCCACTGGAGTACCCCCTCCCACTTTTCAAAGGGCCATTTACCTGGAGTAGCCACCCCCTAGCTTGCCGGTCCATGCTCATGTATTCATCTAATATTGCATTATGTATTCGCTTTTTTTTTCAGGACAGTCAGGTGGGGAACGATGCGAGATTTGCGCACGCCCTTCTTCTGGACTACGTGACAGTTAATATGCTGGATGTGAAAACACTGGAGGAAGAAGATATCCCCTGCGAGTCCTGCAAGACTAAGGACAACGCCATTGCCAGGTAAAAAAAGTGATTATTTGTTTTGATTAAAAATATCAATTTAATGTTTGTAAATTTCGCTTTATCATTTTTATTTATTAAAAACTTTCAAAAGTATTATATATTATTCAGTAAACAGGTGTTTACAATATAATTTAACTGAATTTTTTTAAACAAACCGTGTTTTGCTGATATAAATTGTTTTTATTCCAGATGTCAAGATTGCTCATCTTTTTTGTGTCCTAACTGTGTGCAAGCTCATCAGTACATGCGTTGTTTTGAAGGTCACAAGGTAATATTTTTGTTTAATCCTTTGGGATTTTCGCATCACTGCAGAATAAACTAAAACATTACAGACAGTGACCTTTTTAGTTTTTTGTTTGCTGCGAATGGGTGGATTAAATGCTGTGTAAAAAATATACTTACCACCGTCTAAATTTTGCACACATGAAAAATTGTAATTTTGTGTGCTTTTCAATATTTAAAGAGCCAAATAATCATAATAATAATAATTTAATGAAAAACGTCATGCTTTATATTTAAAGATGAGAGTTCTAGGGGTCGCTCCACTAAACGCGAGTCAACTAGGTGCTATTTTAGCGCGTTGTTTAAAAGTCTTGATAATGTTTTAATTTATAAGTTTTTTTTCTCGAAAAATCTTATAAAACTCTTCATTTGCATGGCGTGAATTGATATTTTATTCATTTTCTGCGTATTTGTATAAAATAAAGCTAATAAGGCAATAACCCATAAGGTTTAGCAAAACTCCTAATTAGCAGTTAAGGTTTTATTAGCTTCTATTTAAAACAAATACGCAGAAAACTGTTCAAATATTAATTTATTTGATATAAAAAAAGGTCCATTAGATTTATCGAAAAAAAAACACAATAATCAGGACACGAGTTTTAAATAACGTGCTAACATAGCACCTAGTCAGCACGCGTTTAGTGAACCCGCCCCAGATTGACATTTCGTGCGAGATTTTAAATATTGTAGTAGGATTGTTTATATTAAGTTAAACAACTGTTTATATAAAAAAAAATCAAAAATCAAAATGAAAAAAATGACAAATAAAAAAGATTTTCCAAAAAATTGCAAAATACCTTCCGTACTTACTTTTCTGTAACAAAAAAGGTTAAAATATTAACTAAATTTTTTTAGAAAAAGAATTTTAAATTATAATATCAGACCTGTGCACGGTTTGAAAATGCCCCCCCCCGCTTTATTGGAGGATTCCTCCCCCCCGTTTTATTGCCCCCCTGCAGAAAAATAAAAAAGTACCCAAAAATTTGACGAAATTTTTTACCAATTATGACGCCATCATTGTGAAATTTTTGCAGTTTTTAGCCTATTTGAATGCAATTTAAGCTATTTTAGACCTATTTTTACCTTATTTTCGCCTTTTTGTCCCTTGTTCCCTTTTCCTTTCTTTTTTTCTCTCCTTTTTTCTCTTTTTTTCCTTCCCCCCTGCTTGCTCCCCCGTTTCAAAAAGTTGCCCCCCGTTTTGGAATTGCCCCCTCCATTATAACCCGGGGGGCAGTGCACAGGTCTGTAATATTTTCAAATGATTTTTTCAACGGTAAATAATGCGCGAGATTTTTCAGGTGCTGTTGTTTGAAGAATTAAAAAAGGCACAATCAACAGGAGATAGTGTGGTCATGCACAGAGCTATACACTGTCACGAACACCCTAATCTCCATCTCAAGTTTTTCTGTGCCACTTGTCAAGTAAATCACTATTATTTAAGATAATAATAAAAATTGTAAACTTATTTTAGTATGGAATTTATAACAACTTGTGTTACGTTAGAAGACAGCAAGGTGTTGTTCTGGAGCTTTTTGATCCGTTAGATGTTATTAATTGTCGCTAATGAGGTTTAAAACGAACACATCACAGTAGGGGTTACGAAACAGCTTCTTTTACCGATTGTTTGTTTAAATTTTTTTGTGTTTTGAATAAAAACGCAACTAGGTTTATAATTATAGTAATTTAATCATTAAGATTTTAGAGAAAAGTCATAATGCAGAATATTCTTTTGAATTTCTTTACATTTGTTTAATGTTGATGATGACTGTGTGGCTCCCTCTTCTTAATTAACCCTAAACAAAAGTTTTGATGGGGAATATCCACAATTCTGAAACACCAAAAAAATATTGTAATAAATTTTATTATGATCAGTTTAATAGCAATTCGCAGTTTTAATTAAAAATAATTGTTAAATGGAACTGTGGCGTCTTTTGACCTTTTTAAGTTATTGGTTTTATTTTTAGATACCAGTTTGCGACGAATGCGCTCTTGGTGACCACAAGCCGCCGGTACACAATTGCCAAATAATTGGAGAGTTGCAGGACTCCATGTATAGACAAGCAATACAGGGGCTGATTAACACCGCAGAACAAAAGGTAACTAAGTGCAAAGTGTTCCAGTAACAGAACGCTTAAATAAAATTGTATTGGTTTTTACTGAAAAAAATATTGTTTTTGTTTTGGGTATTGTAATAAATTTATGTTATACCATTTTGTTGTTAGAGTTTGGTTGGTATTGTTAAAAAAGTATGATAATCTTTTAAAAAACAAAAAGTCGTTAAAATTAAGCCGTTTTGTGGCCTTCAATTTTCTATCTTCTAAGCCTCGAAAACAGAGGCACGCAATAGTGGTATCTGGACAAAATCAGCATACTTAAAAAATCAATAATACTATAATGTTGTGTTTGCCAGTAACCAGGGTTTCGTTCAACCCTGGTTCGTTCCATCCTGCACGGTCCTCGCCTTGCTCACCCCCTCTTCCCACTCTCGAAAGAGATCAGCAACCGCTGCGGAGTTCGCCCAAAGGTCCTCTGGTACCAAGGTCGTATTAATGTGTGTGCATGTGAAAAGATGTTGTGTTGTGTGTATTTTGAAGGTTTAGGGTCGATGGAGCCGAGGGAAGTTGGAGCCAAAAATAAAAATCACTAAAACCTATACCTAAGCCTAAGCGAAGCCTTAAAAAAGATAAAAATTTTTTTTGATGGCTCCAAGTTCCCTACTTGCGGCTCTAAAGACCCCGTACCATTTTGAATAGCGGGCAGTTTGGTGATGTGTATTGTGTGGAATTGATTTTGTGTAGGTAGGAGTAGAGGAAAAGAGATTTTCCCGCCCTGAGTTGGACAAGGGTTCTCCTGACCATGTGAGGAAGATTTTCCTCGTCGTTGCTTATTGCTGGTGCTTTTGTTTGTAGTATTGGATTTATTGGAGTGTTGTTGATGTGGTTTGTGACTGTGTTTGTGTGATTTTGTTGTTTTAGTGCTTTGTAAGTTTGGTTGTGTATGTCTGTTGGAATGTTTGTTGTGTAGTTGTTGTTGTGAAATATTGTTTGCTTTTTGAGCCTACTGGGTGCAAGTTGTTGTGTTAAGTAGTTGAGTGGATTGTTTGTGTACATGGCTGTTAATTTTGCTTGTTTTTCGTGGAGTTGAATGTGTGTTACTATTGGGAGGACTTTAGCCTCTGTGTGTATGTGTGTGTTTGTGTCTGTGGTGTGTCCTGTTGCGACCCTAAAAGCAGTGTTTTGTATTGTTTGCAGTTTGTTAATTTGTGTGTTTGATGTTGTGGGGCCCCAGACTGTGCTGGCAAACTCGATTATTGGTCGAGTGATTGCCTTGTATGTGTGTGTGAGTGTTTCTTTCGGTTTGCCCCACGATGTTGCTGTGAGTGCATTTATGATTTTGAGTGTTTTGCGTGCTTTGCTGTGTGTATTTGCGATGTGTGTGTTGAATGTTTGTAAGCTTGGGGTCAAAAGTGAGCCCCAAGATTTTTGGGTTTTTAGTTGTAATGAGTGTTGTGTTGTTTATTTGTAGTGATAGTTGTATGTTGTACTCTGCCGGGTTTGGTGTGAATAGTGTGGATCATAGGTGTTTTTGGTCGGGTCCCCTAGGGGGGGTCCATCCCCGGGTGGAAGGCCAAAATTTTTTAGGGGGGTCCGGACCCCCCTGGCATTTTAGGGGGGTCCAATTTTTTAACAAAATTTTTTAACATAATAATTTAAGTGTTTTTAGGTCTAATATTGAATTTTATGTACTAAAACAGCTTATTTAGGTCTAAAAAGTGTATTTAAACACTGTTTGTAAATAAAAAACCCTACCCTTCCCCCCTTGTTCATCTATGATTATCTAATACATGGGAAAGTTGGTTCAAAATATTGGGTTAAACTTGGAATAAAGCAGGAAGTTTAAAACAAGGGTATGAGGGAGGGCTAAGCTCCCAAATTTTTGAAACAAAAGCTTTAACCATCTCACACTCCGAAATAGGAGCAATAGTTTTAAAAAATTTGAAAACAAAATTTACTTGATTTTATGTAAAAAAATTTAAGTGAACTGGTTTGTATTGCTTGTTTAATAGTAGAAAATGTTTAGATGAGCAGCTGCGCGGAGGGGAGCGAGCTGCTGGAAGGGCGAGCGAAAGAGTTAAAAGATCGGGTTGAATTGTCCCGGGAGAAGATCAACAACGCTTTCGACTCCTTCCGGGACGCCTTGGAACAGCGCCGCGAGGAAATCCTCAAGGAACTGGAGGACCTCATGGACAGGCGGGAGGAGGCCATACAGTCCCGTAGCACTGCCTTGGCCAACACCTCCGTGAAAATTGGAGATTCTTGCAGGTGATTAAATTGGCTCCAGCTTAAGATTTTAAAACTAATCGAGTTCTAATATCTCTCTATTAAAGGTGCGGTGCGAAGTCAAACTTTTTGTCTTCGATTTTAATAATTTTTTATAAAAACCTTACCCTGCCCCCAATAGCCCTCAAAAATTTTTTTAACAAAATAATCTCCAGTGGTTCAAGCGTTATTATGACCCCCAAAAATAGCGTTTTTCGACAGTTCTGTACGTGAAAAATTGCTCAATGGGTACAACTATTTTAGTTACAAATTATGCACTCGAAGAAAGCGGTTATTTTATACTTTGATTTGATATCTTGATCGTTAAATTTGGAGCAGTATTTGTCGAGATATTGCGTTTCTCGTACAAAAAAATCGCGGGTTTTTTGTATGGGAATCGTTATATTTCAACAAATACTGCACTAATCTTGTAATCTAATCACTAATAATGTATCAAACATAAAAGTAGAAAGTAACCGCATTCTTTAAGGGGATAATTTCTA
Organism: Microlaimidae sp. YZB2_3; assembly: GCA_030248175.1. NCBI lineage: Eukaryota > Metazoa > Nematoda > Chromadorea > Desmodorida > Microlaimidae > Microlaimidae sp. YZB2_3. The sequence continues at coordinate 13,830 of JASAMX010027275.1, forward strand.
ACGTAAATCGTTATACCACGATTGCGCAATCTTTCACGTACAGAATTGTCGAAAAACACCATTTTTGGGGGGTCATAACTGCTGAACCACTGGAGATATTTTGTTGAAAAAATTTTTGTAGGCTATTGGGGGCGGGGGTAAGGTTTTCATAAAAAAATATCAAAATCGAAGACAAAAAGTTTGACTCTGCACCGCACTTTTAAGTTATACTAAATGGGAGTTTTTTAAAATTCTATAATTTGCAAATTTTACAAGGGGGCGGAAGTCGGCAGTTTCGACTTTTTTTAGGTGGAGTAAAAAACATCCAACCTTCTCTTTTATCTATGGACTAGCAGACCTGTGCACAGTATGAAAATGCCACCTCCCCCGCTTTATTGGAAGATTTCCCCCTCCCTCCCGTTTTATTGGCCCCGACCCATAAATAAAAAAGTACCCAAAAATTTTGGCGCCATTCTTTTTTGACCTATTATGACGTCATCATCGCGAAATTTTTGCAGGTTTTAGCCCATTTCAATGCATTTTAATCTATTTTAGACCTAATTTCGCTTTTTTGTCTCTTGTTCCCTTTTTTCTTCTTTTTTTTCTCCTATTTTTCTCTTTTTTTCTTTCTCCTCTTCTTGCCCCCCGTTTTATTCCTCCCTCCCCCGTTTCAAAAAAGTTGCCCCCCCCGTGCCCCCTGTTTTGGAATTGCCCCTGCCCTCCCAATAAAACCCCGAGGGGGGGGCAGTGCAGGGGTCTGGACTAGTAAACCAAATGTTAAAAGGAAGTGGTTGTGGATTACCTATATCTTGCGCCAGGGCTAATTTCGAAGCAAAGGGGAGAGTTTGAACCCCCGACCGCCATTCTTGTGCAGGGGCCGAGCAGGCGGGGGTAACTTGAATTGAAATTTAGTAAAACGTTAAAAAACCAAAACCAATTAATATTATCTAACTTCACTAATGACAAAATATTTACATTTTTAAAATTCTTCATGCCTATTTAATAATTTTGTTGCTTTTGTTTCTATTTCACACAGTGTTTCTTGTGCTTCAATAGCTCAGATGTTCAGACCTGTGCACGGTCTGGAAATGCCGCCCCGTTTTATTGGAGGATTAGCCCCCCCGTTTTATTCCTCCCCCCCGCCAAAAAATGAAAAAGTGCCCGAAAATTATGACGCCATTTTTGACCTATGATGACGCCATAATCGCTAATTTTTTCAGTTTTTAGCCTATTTCAATGTATTTTAAGCCATTTTGGACCTATTTTTACCTTATTTTTTACCTTTTCCTTTCTTTTTCTCTCTTTTTTTCTCCTTTTTTTCTCTTTTTTTTTCTTTCCCCCTGCTTGCCCCCCCCTCCCGTTTCAAAAAAGTTGCCCCCCGTGCCTCCCCCCTCATTTTGGAATTGCCCCCCCCCCGTTTTAACCCCGGGGGGGCAGTGCACAGGTCTGGTTGTTACTGTATTAAAACCCTCTATTTTTTTCGTTAAAAACACCAAACGACAGCATTGATTTGAAGTTTGCCCAACATTTTTGCCTACACTTCGTTTTTAGCGAAAAAAATCGCGATTTTTTGTACAGAAGAAACCCAATATCTCTCGGTACTCGGTACCGACTACTCGGTACAGACTCGGTACCACACCTTTAAGCCCGGTTTACACTTAAGGTTTGAATGCCACCGCTAGGTTCACACTAGGGTGGCATTGCCACCGCTAGGTTCACACTGGGGTAGCATTGCCACCGCTGGAGAGTATTTCGTTCGCGTCTAGAGCTAAGAAAATGTCGGTAGTTAGCATTTTTTATTTTTTACTTCTTCCCAGCTGTTTGCCTGGTTGATTATGTCATTTCCATGTATGCGTTTTCTCACTTGTAATAAAGTTTTGGACGGTTCCGAACTTGATCAGAAGTACATCCAAATCAGTAGCCATATTTTTTAAAGTTTTATTTCGGAAAATTATTGCGGTCGAAGAAACAAACTTAAAAATTTTGTTTTTAATTAAAATTGAACAGGTAAATGATTTTGTTTTTATATTGTTTAATAACCCCGTTTTTAGATTTTTTAATTTTATTTTAACCCAAGGCCGCGCATTAAATTATATCCGAAACTGCGCAGCAGAAAAATTTGCAAATCTTTTATTAATGCATAAAAATTGCAAATTCATATCCAAGCACATTTCCACACTATGTGTCAGGATGTACTACGTACTATGTAAGTGTTTAAAATTCGAAAAAAAATTACTTAAATTTTATGTTACAAAAAATTATTTATCTTTTTAAATAAATATTATATGTTTTGCAGTAAAATACATATTTTTTTTCATTTTTTATGCAATGCTTGGGTTTTACGCGTTTTTTTGTTAAAACCGCAATATTTTTTGCTGGTTTGTTTATACAATGAAGCGTTTATGTAAAAACCGTAATATTTTTTATGAATTTTTTTTCACAATGTGCGCGTTCCCATGCGTTTTTTTCTTAAGAGAGTTGCCATCGGTGATAGAGTTGTGGATCGAACACAATAGCGGTGGAAATGCCACCTCAGTGTGAACCGGGCTTTAAACGGCTACAGGGGAAATCCACTAGTATTGTTGATGTTTCATAATTCAAACTATTGTATAAGAAAAAATAATTACAGGTAAAAGTGAGGCTTTAGCGTAATAATCAATTTTCTGGTTTCAATCCCTAGCAAGATCAAGTTTCAAGAAAATAATTTAATTAGTTAGTGATGATTATGTGGCTCCCTCTTCTTACGTAACCCTAAACCAATAATATATTTGGGGAACATCCACATATCTGAAACTTTTAAAGTTACACTAAAAATAAACATGTTAACTTCTAAAATTGTAAAAATAGGAAATTTCCTAGATCTTTTAAATTATTTTAGATTTGCAAAACGGCTGTTAAAAAATGGTAACACGATGGAACTTTTAATGAGCAAAAAAGCTGTCGAGCAACAGTTATCTCTTCTTACTCATCAAGTTCGTACATTTTTTTTAAAGAAAAGCATAATATATTCTTAATTCTTAGCATTATTTGTATTCAAGGTTGATTATAAAAACATCTCACGCTTAAAGTAAAATAGTATTGCTTTAAAGCCATAGATGAGCACGGTCACGATCGAAGCTAGAGGGGTGTTTACCCCGGGTAAATAACATTTCAAAAGGAGTCGACCTGGGGTGGAAGATTTTGAAACCTAGAGGGGGGTCAGGTGGGGTCCAATGTCCGAAGCAAAATATTTTTAAACAATTAAAGGTTTAATAATAGTTTTTGTAAGATAATACTACATTTTATTGAATCAAAAGCGATATTAAGGTATAAAAAGGGTGTAAAAACATGAATTTATGTTAAAAATTCACGTTTTTGGAAGAAAATTTAGTATAAAAAAGTACTTAGAATTTTCTCGAGAGAGGAGGGGGGTCAGATTTCAAAATCTAGAGGGGAGGGGAGGGATCAGAGGTAAAAAATTCCAAAATGTGAAAGGGAGGGGAGCCCCTGGATAGTTTTCTAGGGGGGGGGGGCAAAATTTCGAGGCTGGGGGGTGGACCCCACCCTACCCACTTGTTTATCTATGTTTAAAGCCCATTTATTACCCATTATTTTTAGTTTTAATAAAGAATTAAAATTTAAAAAAAATTCAACTCTAATTATGGTCTCTCCAGTCATGATTCATGAATACTCTTTCTTCTGCAAAATACAAAATGTTTTTATTTCAGGCTCCTTCTAGTCGAATTGCCTGTGATGTAGAGTATGTTTACAATGTAGAAGAATTTAAGCAATTAACAAAGAAATATTGCGGATCATTCCAAAGTACGTTTCTTCGTTTTATTTCAACAAGCGTTTTTATTTATTTGATGCTTTGTGAGATTATGTCATGCTCTACTGGAATATATTTTTAGTTAACATTTATTGTTTATATATGTATTTATCAATTGTTGAAATTGTCCATTTTAATCAAATTTTTTATTATGCAATATGCAAATGGCATAACTATTTTATAGATTATTATTTTTAATTTTATTTTATTTTTCTACTTCAGGCGAAAGACTATCTCCCGGCGACATGACGGCGACGACGACTATCAATCATTTGATCGGTCAGATCAGCCAACCAGGCTGCGGGTTGGATTACGCCCAGCTGATGGCCACGCCCCCGCAGCAACCGCCGCACCCGAACCACGCAGCCCAGCAGCACGCACAGCCACGCCCCCCGGCCCAGTTCGACGCAGGGGCGGTGGTCGTGACGGAGAGACTGCCTCCGGCCGCACGTAACCAGATGTTCGAACAAACCCGACCCAGTTTGGGTAAGCAAAAAATATGGCTTGTTCTGATTGCAATTAGAATTATACAAAATCGACTCGATTTCAGTTTTTTACTTAAACAATAAACGTTTGTCACATACTTTGTTTTTGGCTCTAGAATTAACCGCTATAGAACTGAGGGTTTTTACCAGTGACCTATATTAGTAGGGAGGGGGGAGTGGACGTAGACCGATAGACCCCTCTCTAACCACCGCTTTGCCCACCTGTGGACATCTTTTTGTGTCTGATTTATTTCTTTGTGTCTTATTCAGTTCATTTTGCTATTATATTTTATTGCATCGAAATACCTCGAGATACAAACAATTATTGCTGTAGGTTTTTCAAGTGGAGCATTCCAGAATCCGATGGGGAACAATCTGGGCGGTTTGCAGCGAGGCCTTGCGGCCCAGATGGCCGAGGCCATCGTTCGCGGTACGGACTCCCGTCCAACTGCACTCAACACGGCCCTAGGCACGCAGCGACCAGGCTACACTCAGCAACAGTACCCGGGAAGGTGAGACATTGGAGTGTTCCCTTTATTAATTCATTATGACTTCACATGAGGTTTTAAAGATCTAGTACTGAACTATATAGTGCTTTGTTCATACTTCGTTCAAACGACAAATCTAAAAAAAACTAAATTTAGGAAGGTTTAGAAACGAATTTTAGAATTTTTCTTGTATTTTTGGCATTTCGATCTTAAAAAAGTATAAAACAACTATTAAATTCAAAAATCACTCTTATATTGAACATAATCGAACTTTTAGATTTTGTCTTTTGAAAACTTTGGACGAAGTATGTTCCCAGCTTTATTTTTAAAAGACTCCTTCCACAAAAGCTAATAAAAAAAGAAACAACTAAACTTTTTTTAAAACGATTCTTGTTGTTAATTTTTGCTGGGTCCTGCTTTTTTATAATTTTCAAAAGAAAAAAAAACATTTTGCCATTGCCATCCTTTGGAATTTTGGAAGGGAAGCGGACAGAACCCTTTGAGATTTTTTGTGTACCGAGTTTTTTTTGCATGCAATAAAAGCCTCACTAAGTCCGTGCTATCCATTGCTTGTTTAAAAATGACATAAGAATGTTTTCCCTGTATCTTTCTCCATTCTCGTCCTTTGGATGCGTCTATGACTGTGAAATATCTCGTAAAAGTTATTTTTTCAAAACATTCTACTTTTACATTTTTTTAAAAATTTGTTTGTGACGTTAACACCGCTTTTTACATCTCATTGGTTCAGTGGCGTGCCCAGGATTTCATTTTGGGGGGGGGCGGTCTGAGGGAGGCACATACTAACCCTGAGGGGGGTCTGGGGGGGCGGCAGCCCCCCAGAAATGGGTCTGGGGGGGCGAGAGCCCCCCATCGGGGTCAAGGCGCAGAGCCCCTTGTCAGGGGGGTCCGGGGGGCAGAATGCCCCCGGGGGGAATTTTTAATTTAAGGCGCTAAAATATACTAAAAATTTTAATTCCAGATGATAATTAAAACAAAATTTAAGGTTTTTTATTCCTATCCATTTAAAACATGTGTTTAAAACGTTAATAAAAGGTTAATAGTTTTTATAGTAGATTTATTTAACATGTATGCCTTAACCATTGAGCGGCAAAATCGATTTGAAATTGAAAAACTGAGATAAATTGTCAATTTAAACTACCCGCGAAGCGGGGAAAATTTGGTTTTTTGATAATTAATATGCTTTTGGAAGGCATCAGGAAAGTTTCTGTATTAATATTTAAGAAAAAAATTTTCTGTCCCAAAATTCAAAAAAACGTAAGGGTCCCTCCCCCCTTACGAAAAAATCCGGCTTCGCCGAATTTCGGGGGGGGGGACGGCCGCCCCCCCCGCCCCCCCTGGGCACTCCACTGCATTGGTTTGAGAGTGTGTTAAAATATAATTATTTTAACTACTTTTTGCTCTTGCACAATTTTTTTTAAATCGGATTTTTATAGGTCTCAATCCGTTGTACCGCAAGGCTGGGGCAACCCTGCTCCCACACAAACTAGTCAGAATTACGGCTCTGGACCTTTCAATCAGATGGGCCATCTTGGCGGAGGAGATCAAAATGTACCTGACGGTAAAACAATACTGTCATTTTTTGTTTATATTACTACAGTAAAACCTGAATAACTGAAATTTTGATCTTCTTTTCAAAAAAGCGATCATTTTGAAAGTTTAAATCATAGAAAAACACTTCTTTGAATATTTCCATTAAAAATGTATTGGTTTTTTCTTAATGAGCCGTGGTCCAATTACTGATTCACTCAATTCACTGATTGATTTTTTATTGTACCCATAGATGAGAACGGTCGGGGAAGCTAGGGGGGTGGTTACCCGGGGTAAATCGAATTTTGAATTCTAGGAGGGGGGTCCCAGGGGGGGTCCGAACCCCCCCTAGCTTTTTAGGGGGGTCGACCAGGGGTGCGAAATTTTGAAATCTAGAGGGGCAGGGGGGTCAGGTGGGGTCCGGTGTCCAAAGCAAAACAGTTTTAAACCATAATAACTTTATTAATTGTTCTTTTTATAGAATAATTCTACATTTTATTAAACAAAAAGCAATATTCTGGTATAAAAAAGGGTGTAAAGCATGAATATGTGATGAAAATTTACGTTTTTGGAAGAAAATTTAGTATTAAAAAAAGTACCAAAAAATTTCGCGAGGGTGTCAGGGGTAAAAAATTCGGAAATTTAGGGGGAAGGGGGGTCCCCTAGATTTTCGTCTAGGGGGGTCTCAAAATTTCGAGGCTAGGGGGGGTGGACCCCACCCTGCCCCCTCTTTTCTCATCTATGATTGTAAATATGTTTTTTTTTGGCGACATTATTACATTATTTAATATTGTGAATTTAGATCTGATAAGTGCGGCCTTTTCCAGTATGCGGATGGGTCAGCAGCAGACCGTTCAACCACCAATCGGAGGTTTTCAAAGCACTTCGCCCTCCCGCACTCCTTCAGCTACCCCCTTCGCCATGCCACAAACACAACCAGTAAGCAAATAATGCCGTTTTATTAGAAACAGAATTAATTCTTTAAGATTCGAAATTTTGTTAGCAGTTGTGTAAATATTCCTCAAGATATTTTTTTTTTCGTTTAAAAAACATCCTGTGAATCGTTTTTCCAGTAATTTCCTCTGGAAGCTCACCCTTTATTAAATTTTCTGAGTAAACGACAAAAACTAAATATTAATTATTTCTTTATAATTAAAATCTCCTAAAAACACGTTTCATTTCGCGATTGATTATAAAATATTTTTATTTGGAGCAATTGTGCATAATAAGACACACAACTAAATTTTTTATTCTATTTTAGACCAGTCAACAAAACCAACAGCAGAGTTTTATGAACTATCCCCACACCACCGCTTATCCTCCCAATCAAAATGTAAGATTTTTATTTTGTATTTAGTTTTAAAGTTAATAAAAAACCGACCAAAAATCATGATTATTATTATGTCTTTGTGTTTTTTTACATTATTGAAAGCTTTGTTATTTTGCCTTTTTTAATATTTACGAATACACTTTTAAATGTTATTAAAAATATAAAAGACTTTGACATTTAAAAATTTAGTCGTATGGATTGGTTTGTAATTGGTTTTTAATTTCAGCGAAAATTGTTCAAAGATGTAAATAAATTTAGTAATTTAGTCATTTTAAAAGTTTGTCGTATGAATTTTGGTTTGTAATTCGTTTTTAATTTTCGCAAATTGTGTTTAATAATGTAAACGAATTTAGTTATAAATATAAAATTTTTATTGAAAACCAAAAACTTCTTAGAAGCTGTATTATTTTTAATTATTATTAACGTTTATAGGTGTATGGTGGACCTCAGCAAACTCAATTGGGGTACGGAGCTAACTTCGGCATGCATCATCAGGTAAGTATAGCTTTTTCCCAGTCATGAGCGAGCACGATATTATTTCTGCATATGGCCCTGCTGTGCAAAATCAATTCATTTAAAAAATATTTCACCTTACATTTTAATAACACGTTAAAAATTTTTTTTTGCCGTTTTGTTACTTTAAAGAGTGCACTTATTCAGCAGGTTCAATTATCAGTTCCGTACTTTTTTTCAGGCGGGGTCGGTGAGTTGTGGTCGAAGCAGCTCGGCTCTGGGTGGGAGTCTGGTCACGTCCCAGACTGTGTCCCCTGACAACTCCGCTGTGATCTCCCCGTCCGCATCTGTCGCTGGCATTCCACCAGTAAGTTTCACAATAGCTAAAAAATTTTGTTGATTACTTAATATCATTATTGATTATTGTAAATAAAGAGGTAAATAATATTATAATATTATTTACCTTTATCAGCGTTTAATGATTGCGGCTTTTCATTGCAAAATTTAAAACAAAATATAAAATATTGCTTACAACTTTTTAACAAAATATAATTACCGGTTTTGTAGTTGTGTTGTGTTTTGCTTATTTTGTATTATTTTACTTGGTTATAGTCTAATGGAACTATGATTAACGGTGGAATGGGCGGCCAAAGACCCCACAATGCGACTCCTGACAGTGGCATTCCTACCATGGGGCTGCAAGGTCCCCCCGTGCCACCGGTGTCCTATGCCGGGCAACGCAGGACAAACACCATGGATATTAAGTAAGAATCCTTTTTGTTTTATCTTGTCTAGAATAACTTTATGAAGATTTTTTAAATAATAATTAAATTTTTCCTAAAAATAATTGATATATGCTGTAACAAATACTATTTTGAATGAATATTATTGAGTCTAGTATATTATTAATCAAGTTAAATATGTCATGTTTGTTCATGACCTATACGTCTTTTTTCAAATTTGTTATTTTGTAAGTTTTAAGGGCTAAATTTGGAAGTATGGGAGCAGATCGTGAGCAGTTCAACTCCCCGCATGGGTTCTGTCTGGGGCTGGGGGACGAAATTATTGTGGCAGACACAAACAACCACCGGATCCAAATCTGCAGTTACAACGGAGACTTCCTCTCAATGTTCGGAATCACCGGAAAAGACGACGGACAACTCTGGTATCCGAGAAAGGTAGCCTAACATCCTCATTTTGTAATATTGAGCTTTTTACTTTATTTTTTGAGCAAAGCAATTAAAAGCAGTTTCGGGATTTTTAGAGGGTATTATCCGCTCTCCTCGAAATTTTTTACCCCTGCCCTCCTATGACACCCGCGTATAATCGTTATAGAAATGGTGGTGATTACGAAATTTTGAACTAATTAATGGATAACCGACTTAATAGAGATTACTGCTTTTTAAGTTTTTATAATGGTATTGTATTGGTTTTAGGTGGCTGTCATGAAGAGTGGTCCTGACATAAAGTATATTGTTTGTGATCGAGGAAGTGAACGATCTCGTATGCAAATATTTAACTCTCAAGGGGCTTTCATTAAAAAAATTGGTAAGATTTTCATTAAAAAAATTGAAAAGACCTTGTTTTATTATTGTTTGATAAAGATAGTTCGTAGTATTTTTGGGAGCTTAATGCTGTCTAATTTTGTGACTTTTCTACTAATGTTCCATTAAAATTGATAATACTTTTTTGGTTTGTCTGTAATAATTTTTACAATTTTTTCTGGCTCCAATTATGAATCTGTATTCTAGTGCTCGCGAAAATGCCATCTGCAGACATCCACGCATACATAGATGGGCATGGGGGGTTGAGGGATTATACATAACCCTCTTTCCAAAAAATATCCGGATTACTTCCGACACCCCCCTAAAACTTAGGGGTATCCTGGACACCCACCCTCCTTTTAAATTTGGAGGGTTCGACCCAGTACTAACAACGCTAAAAATGGAGTATTTGAGGTACAGGTATACCACAAAATTTTTTTAAGACACTTCCCCCCCTCCAAATTTCGGGGTCGGGTACACCCCCTCAAAATCCAGGAAGCTGCCCACCAATGCCACGCATATTTAGTAAATTCCGTAAACAACCTCCGTAATATTTTAATCCCACATTTCTCTTACTCCCCTTATGATATCTCAAGGTAAATGAAAATGATTAATTCAAATCTAAGGGTGGAACGGAACCCGAACTTTTTTGTCCAAGATTGTAAGGTAGTTACGATCAATTTCTGCAAAAATCAGGAACGTAACCGGGGGGGTGGGGGCGGCCACCGCTCGCCCCCCCCCCCCGAAATGGTCGCCAGATAGTAAAATTTGGGGTTTTCAGAGGCTAAAAATTCAAAATTTTCTAGCGCCTCGCTAATCGCTCGGCGCCAAACTATAAAATAATTTTAGTATCCCAATTGACCCCCAAAAACCAAAAATTGTTTCCGCTTCGCTTCGCTCAGCGGCATAGGTGGGCAGCCTCTCGGATTTTGGGGGGATATAAGGGGGGTCAATTTTTAGGGGGGTGTCTGGCAAGACCCAAATTTTGAGGAGGGTGTACCCAATATTTCCGCGCTGCCTTAAAATGGGCTTAAAACGCGTAAAAAACGTAAAACAAGCTTATAAATGCTTTAAAACTGTGTAAAATTAAAATAAGACCTTATTGCAACTTATAAATTTTATTTTTTAATTCTTTTAATAATAATGTGTTTATATATTCTTAGAATTAGATTAGAAATCATAGTGTTTTTTAATAATTACGTAATAATAGAATAGTAATTATATTGTCTTGATTATAAAGTCAAGTATCACAAACTTTTTAATCCATAATCTTATATTTAATTAAAGATTGTATAGATACATGGGCGTAGCCAGCGGGGTCTAGACCCCCTTTTGGGTTGCCAAGGATAAAAATTTGGGGGGTCTAGAACAGTGGCGTGCCCAGAATTTCATTTGGGGGGGCGGTATGGGGGAGTAAATACTAACCCTGAAGGGGGTCTGGGGGCGGGAGCCCCCCCAGTAATGGGGGGTCTGGGGGCCAGAGCCCCCCAGCGGGGTCAAGGGGCAGAGCCCCTTGTCAGGGGGGTCCGGGGGACAGAATGCCCCCACTAAAATACTCCAGAAATTTTAACATCACATCCAGATGATGTGTATTACAAAATTTAAGGTTTTTTTTATCCCTTTACATTTAAAACAGGTGTTTAAAACGTTAATAAAAGGTTAATAATGTTTAATTAATGTTTGTTGAATAATAGGAGAAAAAATGAAGTATATGACATAAACAAGGTAATAAACACTCCGCAATAAAACAAAATTTTTTTAGTCCTTTTATAACGCTTAAAAATTTTTCTCCGGGAGGCGATTTTGGGGGGGGTGTCCTTGGGTACCCCAAATTTATGGGGGGGTGGGAATCAGCAAAATCCGAAATTTTCGGGGGGTATAACCCCCCAAACTCCCCCCTGCCCACCTATGCTCAGCGGTCACTTTCTAAAGTATACATACATATATCTCGCTATTTATTTTGCCTAATGCTAATGTTATTTCAAAGTTAATACAATATTTTTTATAAGTAATAAGTACTACACAGAAAGCAAAACAAACAATCATACTGGTTGATTTATGTACCTCCCCCTTTCTAAATTTTCCAGTCGCCTATAGCATTGGCTCGAATTTTTTTTTCATATAGGTAGGTAGGTACTAGGTACCCTAAAAACATGGAGTCGAGATGCTGCTCATGTGCTTTGGTTCACAATGTGGGTGTAGCGTGCCCAGGGGGGGGGGCGGGGGGGGGGCCGCCCAGCCCCCAACCAAAACCGGCGAAGCCGGGTTTTTTTTTAAGGGGGGACCCATAACGTTTTTGAATTTTGGGAGTGAAAATTTTTTTCTTTAATATTAATATAGAAACTTTCCTGATGCCTTCCAAAAAGCATATTAATAGTCAAAAAACCAAATTTTCCCCGCTGCGCGGGTAGTTTAAATTGACAATTTATCTCAGTTTTTCAATTTCAAATCGATTTTGCCCCTCAATAGTTAATGCATACATGTTAAATAAAACTACTAGAAACACTATTAACCTTTTATTAACGTTTTAAACACATGTTTTAAATAGATAAGAATAAAAAAAACCTTAAATTTTGTTTTAATTATCATCTGGAATTAAAATTTCTAGTATTTTAGCGCCTCAAATTAAAAATTTTCCCCCCGGGGGACAGAATGCCCCCCGGACCCCCCTGAAAGGGGCTCTGCCCCTTGACCCCGCTGGGGGGCTCTCGCCCCCCAGACCCCCCCATTTCTGGGGGGCTACCGCCCCCCAGACCCCCCCTCAGGGTTAGTGTGTACCCCCACCCAGACCCCCCCCCCCCGAAATGAAATCCTGGGCACGCCACTGCAATGTGGGTGTAGCCAAGGGGTCTGAAAGGTCTCTAAATTCTTTTTTTGTGAAATACAGTCTCTGCCAATGTGTACTAATGTAATTTTTAACGAAGAAAACATGTTTTTACCGCTAAAAACATTAGATAATAGGTTATTAGGCCAAAAACAGTGTATTATCTACGTTTATCCCTGTTTTTTTTAACGTTTTCAAAAATTAAGGGAGGGCTCCGCCACCCCTCCCCCCCAAATGAAACTCTGGGTAAAATGAACGGCGGCATTCTAGTGATGAAAGAATTTTCGCCGAATTATGTACCACTTTAATCTCCTCGTTAAATCGAAAAAGAATTATTTTACTTTAACGAGATTAAATAATAAAAAGATTATCACTATTATATTTATTTTCTCTGTTGACACAAATTACAAAATTTAACTCATAGGGGTAAGTTTTACCGCCCGAAGAGTTAAGTTTGATTCCCTTTCGTTACCACTAAAAACAAATTTCCTAAAAATTACAAAAACGACAGGAAAGAATGATAATTCATTAAAAGGTTTCGGATTTCTCTTTTACTTTACTTATTTTGGAATTTTAAAGAACGCAACATTTTGTATTATTTTCCCTTATAAATTTAAAAAATACAATCAAACTGAATGCAAAATGAAAATAATAAAATTTAAAAAAATTGGACTTTATTCATAGACGAACAAAGAGGGGGGAGCGGGAGGTAGGGTGGGGCCCACCCCCCTCCTAGCCTCGAAATTTCGGCCTTCCCCCATAGGAAAAATCCGGGGCCCCCTCCCTCTAATTTTCGAATTTTTTACCCCTGACCCCCTCTAGATTTTGAAATCTGACTCCCCCTCCCTTTTTGGGAAAATTTTAAGTACTTTTTTTATACTAAATTTTATTCCAAAAACGTGAATTTTTAACACAAATTCATGTTTTTACACCTTTTTTATATGAGAATATCGTTTTTTATTCAATAAAATGTAGTATTACTAAACCAACTATCTTTCTTCAGACATTGGACCCAGCTGACCCCCCTCTAAGTTTCAAAACCTTTCACTACGGGTCCCCCTCCATAGAAAGCTGGGGGGGGGGGTCGACCCCCCCTAGGCCTCCTCTCCTAGATTTTGAAATGTCATTTACCCGGGGTAAACACCCTACTGAGCTTCGGTGACCGGTGTTCATCTATGATTTTATTAATAATAATAATAATGCAGAATGAAGCTAATTTTTCGCTTTACTTAAGACAACGGCGTTGACCATTATTGTTGTTGTTGTTCATAGCCGGGCCATCAGGTTATGCCCTATAAGGACCTGATCGCATCCACTGGTCTTTCCCATAGATCTTCTATTCTGAGTGTCGCTGGACGTTGAGTGCATATAAAAAGGTGTTTGACGTCATGTGCCCCTGCCAGTGGGGACATTCGTTTTTACTGGAGCTTGTTGATTCTACATTTGAACGAGTTGAGGCGGTGGCAATATCCGACATAAGTTGTGCAAAAGGGTCTCTTGACTTCCTGGGGAGTTGTTGCCCCCCCCCCCCCTCGCTTATGTTGATTGGTGGAAATTGCAATTTTCTTTTTAATAGTGCATTAGGTTGTTTTCTTTGGAGTTGCGAAATGTTTTCTTTGACGAAATATGAGTGGATATTGATATACTGTTTTTTCTGTAAGCATTATGGTTGTAGAAATTTTTGGCTGTTGGTCCATAGATGTTTTTTGGGGGGGACAGAGGGGTCCACCCCCCGATCCAAAAATTTGGACCCTACCCTAGAAAAATGCAGGGCCCCCTTCTCCCCCCAAAGCTCGGGGAGGGGTCCACCCTCCCCCCCCTCAGACTGACCTTTTGAATTTTGGACTTCCACCCGAGGGTGGACCCCCCCCCCCCGGACCGCGGACCCGACCAAAAACATCTATGTTGGTCCAAGTTTTGATTGATGTTTCATCTCTCTTGGTCTATGGTCATTGGCTGTATTCCGTTAGATATGTTGGCTGCATGGTTTTTGCTAAAAATTGTGTTGAAAGAAGGTTGGTGTGGCTTTCGATTGGTAGGACTTTGGTTTAGTCTCTTGATGAAGATGGTCGGTTGGGGCTATTTTGTGGCAGCCAGTTGCTTCCTGAGGGCCGTGTTTTGTGTTTCTTGTAGTTTTTGAAAATAAGATTTTGATAGATTGGGTTTATAGCTGGGCAGAGAAGAGAAATTGATCTGTAGGAGGTTGAAATGTGATATTGTTTACTGGTTATGAAGTGGATATTATGAGTAAAGTTTTCCAGATATTTGTTATGCTATTTGTTTTAAATGAAAGATTGGACAGATCAGATAGATAGTATTTGATTCCGAGAGGACCGAGGTTTTTGAGGTGAAATATGGTTAGATTGTCTGAGCCAAAAGCTTTTGAGTTGCTTGCTGTTTTTATCGCTTTTTCGACCTCTGCAGTTGTAATTTCGGTTGTCCTAGAAAAAATCCAGGGGCCCCCCGTCCCCCCCAAAGCTCGAGAGCGGTCCGGTCTGACCCCCCCTTGCGAGGCTGACCCCCCTCCCCTCTCCCCTTCCGACCAATTCGGAAGTATATTTTTTTATTTACTAACAAAAACACGGTTTTTTAGTTAAAACCAGTGTTTAAATACTTTTTAGCCCTAAATAGGCGGTTTTAGTACATAAAATTGAATATTAGTCCTAAAAACACCTAAATTATTGAGTTCCCCTCCTAAATATTAAATCTCGCCCGGGGTCGACACCCCAAAAAAGCCAGGGGGGTCCGGACCTTCCTGGACCCCCCCTTAAAAATTTTGGCCTTCCGGCCGGGGGTGAACCCCCCTAGCGGACTCGACCAAAAACACCTATGGTTGTATCCTGGTTAAGTTTTTTAATATTTCTAAAGAATTTACAGTTTTCTTTTGGAGTTTAAAAAAAGGTTTATTTGGTGTGATTTGTTTGTTGAATTTGTTGGCCATTTCTAGAGGGGGGGTCAGACCGGACCGCTCTCGAGCTTTGGGGGGAAGGGGGGCCCCTGGATTTTTTTCTAGGACAACCGAAATTACAACTGCAGAGGTCGAAAAAGCGATAAAAACAGCAAGCAACTCAAAAGCTTTTGTCCCAGACAATCTAACCATATTTCACCTCAAAAACCTCGGTCCTCTCGGAATCAAATACTATCTATCTGATCTGTCCAATCTTTCATTTAAAACAAATAGCATACCAAATATCTGGAAAACTTCACTCATAATTTCACTTCACTCATAACTTCACTCAACATTTCATTTCAACCTCCTACAGATCAATTTCTCTTCTCTGCCCAGCTATAAACCCAATCTATCAAAATCTTATTTTCAAAAACTACAAGCAACACAAAACACGGCCCTCAGGAAGCAACTGGCTGCCACAAAATAGCCCCAACCGACCATCTTCATCAAGAGACTAAACCAAAGTCCTACCAATCGAAAGCCACACCAACCTTCTTTCAACACAATTTTTAGCAAAAACCATGCAGCCAACATATCTAACGGAATACAGCCAATGACCATAGACCAAGAGAGATGAAACATCAATCAAAACTTGGACCAACATAGATGTTTTTGGTGGGTCCCGCTCGGGGGGGGGGGTCCACCCTCGGGTGGAAGGCCAAAATTCAAAAGGTCAGTCCTCGCTGGGAGGGGGGGGTCAGGCTGGACCCCTCTCGAGCTTTGGGGGGGAGGGGGGCCCTGCATTTTTTCTAGGGTAGGGTCCAAATTTTTGGCTCTAGGGGGGGTGGACCCCTCTGTCCCCCCCAAAAAACATCTATGGACCAACAGCCAAAAATTTCTACAACCATATGCTTACAGAAAAAATCATTCAATCAAATATCCACTCATATTTCGTCAAAGAAAACATTTCGCAACTCCAAAGAAAACAACCTAATGCACTATTAAAAAGAAAATTGCAATTTCCACCAATCAACATAAGCGAGCAACAACTCCCCAGGAAGTCAAGAACCCTTTTGGCACAACTTAGATCCGGATATTGCCACCGCCTCAACTCGTTCAAATGTAGAATCAACAACTCCAATAAAAACGAATGTCCCCACTGCAGGGGCACATGACGTCAAACACCTTTTTATATGCACTCAACGTCCAGCGACACTCAGAATAGAAGATCTATGGGAAAGACCAGTGGATGCGATCAGGTCCTTATAGGGCATAACCTGATGGCCCGGCTATGAACAACAACAACAATAATGGTCAACGCCGTTGTCTTAAGTAAAGCGAAAAAATTAGCTTCATTCTGCATTATTATTATTATTAATAAAATCATAGATGAACACGGTCACCGAAGCTAGGAGGGGGGTGTTTACCCCGGGTAAATGACATTTCAAAATCTAGGAGGGGAGTCCTAGGGGCGGTCGACCCCCCCCCCTAGCTTTCTATGGGGGAGTCGACCCGTAGTGGAAGGTTTTGAAACTTAGAGGGGGGTCAGCTGTGGTCCAATGTCTGAAGAAAGATAAATACTAAATTTTATTGAATAAAAAGCGATATTCTCATTATAAAAAAAGGTGTAAAAAATGAATTTGTGTTAAAAATTCACGTTTTTGGAATAAAATTTAGTATAAAAAAAGTACTTAAAATTTTCCCAAAAAGGGAGGGGGAGTCAGATTTCAAAATCTAGAGGGGGTCAGGGGTAAAAAATTCGAAAATTAGAGGGAAGGGGCCCTGGATTTTTCCTATGGGAGGGAGGCCAAAATTTCGAGGCTAAGAGGGGGGTGGGCCTCACCCTACCTCCCCCCTCTTTGTTCATCTATGAATAAAGTCCAATTTTTTTAAATTTTATTATTTTCATTTTGTATTCAGTTTAATTGTATTTTTTAAATTTATAAGGGAAAATAATACAAAATGTTGCGTTCTTTAAAATTCCAAAATAAGTGAAGTAAAAGAAAAATCCGAAACCTTTTAATGAATCATCATTCTTTCTTGTCGTTTTTGTAATTTTTAGGAAATTTATTTTTAGTGGTAACGAAAGGGAATCAAACTTAGCTCTTCGGGCGGTAAAACTTACCCCTATGAGTTAAATTTTGTAATTTGTGTCAACAGAGAAAATAAATATAATAGTGATAATCTTTTTATTATTTAATCTCGTTAAAGTAAAATAATTCTTTTCCGATTTAACGAGGAGATTAAAGTGGTACATAATTCGGCGAAAATTCTTTCATCACTAGAATGCCGCCGTTCATTTTTGCCAGGGACGTACCCAGAGTTTCATTTGCGGAGGGGGGGAGGGGTGGCGGAGCCCTCCCTTAATTTTTGAAAACGTTAAAAAAAGCAGGGATAAACGTAGATAATACACTGTTTTCGGCCTAATAATCTATTACCTAATGTTTTTAGCGGTAAAAACATGTTTTCTGCGTTAAAAATTACATTAGTACACATTGGCAGAGCCTGTATTTCACAAAAAAAGAATTTAAAGACCTTTCAGACCCCTTGGCTAAACCCAAATTGCAGTGGCGTGCCCAGGATTTCATTTCGGGGGGGGAGGGGTCGGGGGGGGTACACACTAACCCTGAGGGGCGGTCTGGGGGCCGGCAGCCCTCCAGAATGGGGGGGTCTGGGGGGCGAGAGCCCCCCAGCGGGGTCGAGGGGGTTGTTCAGGGGGGTCCGGGGGGCAGAATTCCCCCCGGGGGAGAAAATTTTTAATTTAAGGCGCTAAAATACACTAGAAATTTTAATTCCAGATGATAATTAAAACAAAATTTAAGGTTTTTTTTATTCCTATCTATTTAAAACATGTGTTTAAAACGTTAATAAAAGGTTAATAGTGTTTATAGTAGTTTTATTTAACATGTATGCCTTAACTATTGAGCAGCAAAATCGATTTGAAATTGAAAAACTGAGATAAATTGTCAATTTAAACTACCCGCGCAGCGGGGAAAATTTGGTTTTTTGACTATTAATATGCTTTTTGGAAGGCATCAGGAAAGTTTCTATATTAATATTTAAGAAAAAAATTTTCTCTCCCAAAATTCAAAAAACGTAAGGGTCCCCCCTTACAAAAAAATCCGGCTTCGCCGGATTTCGGTGGGGGCAGGGCGGCCGCCCCCCCGCCCCCCCCCTGGGCACGCTACTGCCACATTGTAAACCAAAGCACATGAGCAGCATCTCGAGTCTCAACTCCATGTTTTTTAGGGTACCTACCTACCTATATGAAAAAAAATTCGAGCCAATGCTATAGGCGGCTGGAAAATTTAGAAAGGGGGAGGTACATAAATCAACCAGTATGATTGTTTGTTTTGTTTTCTGTGTAGTACTTATTACTTATAAAAAATATTGTACTAAATTTGAAATAACAGTAGCATTAGGCAAAATAAATAGCGAGATATATGTATGTATACTATAGAAAGTGACCGCTAAGCATAGGTGGGCAGGTGGGAAGTTTGGGGGGTTATACCCCCGAAAATTTCGGATTTTGCTGATTCCCACCCCCCCTTAAATTTGGGGTACCCAAGGACACCCCCCCCAAAATCGCCTCCCGGAGAAAAATGTTTTAAGCGTTATAAAAGGACTAAAAAAATTTTGTTTTATTGCGGAGTGTTTATTACCTTGTTTATGTCATATACTTCATTTTTTCTCCTATTATTCAACAAACATTAATTAAACATTATTAACCTTTTATTAACGTTTTAAACACCTGTTTTAAATGTAAAGGGATAAAAAAAACCTTAAATTTTGTAATACACATCATCTGGATGTGATGTTAAAATTTCTGGAGTATTTTAGTGGGGGCATTCTGTCCCCCGGACCCCCCTGACAAGGGGCTCTGCCCCTTGACCCCGCTGGGGGGCTCTGGCCCCCAGACCCCCCATTACTGGGGGGGCTCCCGCCCCCAGACCCCCTTCAGGGTTAGTATTTACTCCCCCATACCGCCCCCCCAAATGAAATTCTGGGCACGCCACTGTTCTAGACCCCCCAAATTTTTATCCTTGGCAACCCAAAAGGGGGTCTAGACCCCGCTGGCTACGCCCATGTATCTATACAATCTTTAATTAATTATATGATTATGGTTTAATAAGTTTTGTGATACTTGACTTTATAATAATGACAATATAATTACTATTCTATTATTACGTAATTATTAAAAAACACTATGATTTTCAAATCTAATTCTAAGAATATATAAACACATTATTATTAAAAGAATTAAAAAATAAAATTTATAAGTTGCAATAAGGTCTTATTTTAATTTTACACAGTTTTAAAGCATTTATAAGCTTGTTTTACGTTTTTTACGCGTTTTAAGCCCATTTTAAGGCAGCGCGGAAATATTGGGTACACCCTCCTCAAAATTTGGGTCTTGCCAGACACCCCCCTAAAATTTGACCCCCCTTATATCCCCCCAAAATCCGACAGGCTGCCCACCTATGCCGCTGAGCAAAGCGGAAAGCGGAACGATTATTTGGTTTTTGGGGGTCAATTGGGATGCTAAAATTATTTTATAGTTTGGCGCCGAGCAATTAGCGAGGCGCTGAAAATTTTGAGAATTTTTAGCCTCTGAAAACCCCTAAATTTTACTATCTGGCGAACATTTGGGGGGGGGTCGGCCGTTCCCCCTCCTGGTTACGTCCCTGATTTTTGCAGAAATTGATCGTAACTTCCTTACAATCTTGGAAAAAAAAGTCCAGGTTCCACCCTTAGATTTGAATTAATCATTTTTATTTACCTTGAGATATCATAAGGAGAGTAAGAGTAATGTGGAATTAAAATCTTACGGGGGTTGTTTTCCGGAATTTACTAAATATGCATGGCATTAGTGGGCAGCTATACCGGATTTTGAGAGGTATACCCGGCCCCGAAATTTTGAGGGGGGGGGGGAGTATCTTAAAAAAAATTTTTGTGGTATACCTGTACCTCAAATACTCCATTTTTAGCGTTGTTAGTACTCGGGTCGAACCCTCCAAATTTAAAAGGAGGGTGGGTGTCCAGGATACCCCTAAGTTTTTAGGGGGGTGTCGGAAGTAATCGGGATATTTTTTGGAAAGAGGGTTATGTATAATCCCTCAACCCCCCATGCCCATCTATGTATGCGTGGATGTCTGTAGATGGCATTTTCGCGAGCACTAGAATACAGATTCATAATTGGAGCCAGAAAAAATTGTAAAAAGTTATTACAGACAAACCAAAAAAGTATTATCAATTTTAATGGAACATTAGTAGAAAACCCACAAAATTAGACAGCATTTAAGCTCCCAAAAATACTACGAACTATCGTTATAAAACAATAATAAAACAAGGTCTTTTCAATTTTTTTAATGAAAATCTTACCAATTTTTTTAATGAAAGCCCCTTGAAGAGTTAAATATTTGCATACGAGATCGTTCACTTCCTCGATCACAAACAATACACTTTACTGTCAGGACCACTCTTCATAACAGCCACCTAAAACCAATACAATACCATTATAAAAACTTAAAAAGTAATAATCTCTATTAAGTAGGTTATCCATTAATTAGTTCAAAATTTCGTAATCACCACCATTTCTATAACGATTATACCAGGGCGTAATCGAAGGCCAGGGTAAAAAATTTCGAGGAGAGCGGATAATACCCTCTAAAAATCCCGAAACTGCTTTTAATTGCTTTGCTCAAAAAATAAAGTAAAAAGCTCAATATTACAAAATGAGGATGTTAGGCTACTTTTCTTGGAATCCAGAGTTGTCCGTCGTCTTTTTCCGGTGATTCCGAACATTGAGAGGAAGTCTCCGTTGTAACTGCAGATTTGGATCCGGTGGTTGTTTGTGTCTGCCACAATAATTTCAGTCCCCCAGCCCCAGACAGAACCCATGCGGGGAGTTGAACTGCTCACGATCTGCTCCCAGTCTCCCAAATTTAGCCCTTAAAACTTACAAAATAACAAATTTGAAAAAAAGACGTATAGGTCATGAACAAACATTACATATTTAACTTGATTAATAATATACTCGTTTCGAATAATATTCATTCAAAATAGTATTTGTTACAGCATGTATCAATTATTTTTAGGAAAAATTTAATTATTATTTAAAAAATCTTCATAAAGTTATTCTAGACAAGATAGAACAAAAAGGATTTTTTATTACTTAATATCCCGTGGTGTTTGTCCTGCGTTGCCCGGCATCAGACACCGGTGGCACGGGGGGACCTTGCAGCCCCATGGTAGGAATGCCACTGTCAGGAGTCGCATTGTGGGGTCTTTGGCCGCCCGTTCCACCGTTAATCATAGTTCC
>JASAMX010027276.1:0-12976 GCA_030248175.1 Microlaimidae sp. YZB2_3
TACTTCGTTCAGTTACGTATTGCTCCAATGTTTATTTTTTAAACTCTCTGAAAGTATTTAAAAAATATTTTTGTGATTTTTCTTTTACTGTAAGTTTTTGATGTAAAGCGTTTTATTCAATTTTTGGGAAAAACATTTTTTTTAAAGGAAAGTTTTTGGTTAAATGCTTTTTTAATATACTTATATATATATTTTTTTAAACTTTTTATGGTTGAGGGTGTGTCGGTAAATATTTTTTAAGACTTTCATTTTTTCATTTCTTATCACTTTTTTTTCTTCTCCCAGCTTAACGTCACAAATACCGGACATCTTGAGTGGAATGTGTTTTTTTCCGTCTTGAAGTTGGACATAAGCTATAAAAATATAATTATTTATTTAACATTTTATTTTATTTTTAATTTTTTATATTTGGTAATATTTTAAAGACTAATTTTGTTTTTTTTACGTTATTTAAATGTATGTTTAGACAGAAAAGATGTGGACTAGTTTGAGATGGACATTATGTGGACTATAGAAAATTTGCATTTGGTTTGGGCAGCTGCTCACTAAATAAAAATTTCTACCATATGATAATGACTTGTTTATACAAATAAAAGTAACTCAAGCAAGTGAAAATTGTAGTTTTTCTGAGCAACCTTTCTTTTTTGACAAAACTAGTGTAATTACTTGTAAATTACTAAAATTTAGGTCTTTAGCCAACAAGATTATTAACTTATAGATTCAGCTGAAAACTGCAAATTATGATATAATTGTTTTCACTAAAAGTCATTAATCAGCAGAAATACCAAACTCCTTTTCAGTTCAAGACAACGATTATGCCATTTTTCGATTTGACCTAATTAGGTTTAGAAGAGAAGTTTGCATGTTTTTAAAAAGCCATGTAAAATATTATGTAGTATACTTAACATTTTTAAAACAATCGAAAACGTTTGTTTAGAAATATATCCAGATAATAAAATTAGTTACAGAACTTTAGCGGTGTATTATCCACCAAATTTAACTTTATGGAGCAAACAAAACTACTTTGTTTATTTTTGATTTTGTTGCAAATTCAAAAAACCTTTCATCATTTGTGGAGACTTTAAATTCAGAGATTGGGACATTCCAATCAGAAAAGGTAATTTTTGCGGTGATAAATTTGTAAACACATCTAGTCAAAACTCATTTGTAAAATTAGTTCATAGGCCTACTTGTGAACAAAATAAAATAACAGAAGGTAGAGTTGTTTCCACTTTTTACCATTCTTTCTTTAAAGTTTCAAACCCCTCATCCGTTTTTCTCCATTTAATCAATTTTTTTTAATAATTTTTCTAATAATCATTTTTTTCAATTTCTAATAATCAATTTTTTCTTATTAAGGCGTATACGGTATATGTTAGGCCATTATTGGAGTCAAATACCACATTCTTAACCCATATCTTATTAGTAATATTGAATCGAAGAATTATTAATTAATTATCATTATTATAATTAATTAATGAATTATTAATCGAATTATTGAATCGAAGAGGCTAAGAGCAGCTCTTCTCTTGATGGGAAGGTGTGACACATTGTGTCCCTTCCGTGAAAACTCAAAGTGCAAGCGTTTATAAAAGGCGATTATCTTTCCCCTTTCCTTGTTCGGCCTATGGTGTAATGGATAGCACGCCAGAGTCGACTTTAGAGCTTACGGGTTCAATTCCTGTATCGGCCAAATTTTTCAATAAATTTGGCTGTCTAAATTTTTCAGCGCCTGGCTATTTTCGCTTCTACTTTGGGTGGTCACACCTGCCACAGCCCTGCGTCGGTATTCTAGTTGGATAAAGCCTCTTTAAGGTGGAACACTACAGTTAAAACCGCACAAACTTTGTACAGTCACTGTTCATTACAGCTGTAACCAATTTTTAAAAACTACATACTGTATTAATCCTCATGTCCTGAACATCATTTTTTATATTTTGATGAAACATAAAAATTAAAAATAAGCTGTGGCAATGGTCCACAAAGGGGATTCCGACGAATCGCAGGTTTTTTTCACAAAATGACATATAAAATTTTTTTGTGCATGTCGATTTTAAAAATTTTTTGTACGTAATTAGAAGACGAGTAGATAAAACTTTCCTGTTGTTTTCAGCAAAATCGTATAGAAAAAACTCGAGAAAACCCGACATTTTGAAAAGTTTTTTGAGAAAATTTTATTAACTTTGGAGCCTAATTTCTCAGTAGATCTCTATACGATATTT
Organism: Microlaimidae sp. YZB2_3; assembly: GCA_030248175.1. Taxonomy (NCBI): domain Eukaryota; kingdom Metazoa; phylum Nematoda; class Chromadorea; order Desmodorida; family Microlaimidae; species Microlaimidae sp. YZB2_3. The sequence continues at coordinate 2,223 of JASAMX010027276.1, forward strand.
AAATAAACAACGCCAATGTTTCTAACCCGTTGAGTTCTCCATTTTGATATATATTTTGTTAAAATCGGTCTGTAAACAAATTTTCATAATTTTGCAACGGATGAATTTGATTTGACGTCGGGAAACTACATTTTGAAACATTCGTTTAAAAGTACTTTTTAGCAACGGTATCTGAAACGAGCAGTAGCCGAGTGGTTAGAGCGTAAGACTCAGCATACAGAAGGTCTAGGTTCGAAACCCCTTGGGAGTTATTTTTAACACCAAAAAAATTTTTTTTTTAATTTTAACTTTTTTTTAAATTTTTTTAACTTTTTAATTAAAAAAATGTACATTATTCAATACTGTATTCAACCCAGAGTACGTACTTTAAGGTGGTTTTGAAGTAAAACCGGGGTAGAGTCAGAGTGTCCCTCCTAGGGGAGGTCGCAACCCCCCTAGCGCCCCCTCGGGGGTCAAATCAAAAAACGAAGTTCGGATTCGTAATCAGGACCCCCGAAAACCCACGAGTGGTTGTTTTTGAAAAAATCAAAGAAATTTTTAGAACTGTAGTGTTCTACCTTAAGTGCAACCAGCTTCCGGGCAGCAGCTAGAAAAACACACTGGCAGGCGTCCTGGTATCAAAAAAATATAACAGAAAATTGAAAAAATAACATGTGACTTTATATATTGCTTAAACACATTTACTGTCCTAAATAAGGCACACCATTAATTGGGCCCTGAAAAAAAATAGTATTTATAGAAAAACTGTTTTGTTATAGTTAGTTACCATTAAAAAAATTGTCACTATTTGAATTTTAATAGGCTGAAATCGTGAATTTTGTGCATATAATAAAATAAAAGATGTTAAATTATTTAATTTTACAAAAATAATAATTTCAAAACTAATTTTATAGGTTAAATCCTTGTAGCTGCAACTATCGCCTTTTTGTATGCTCCAATAATCGCTCAGAATTGTTTTACAGAATTGTTTTATTTTACCACTCCTAATGAAGATCATGGGTCAGAAGGTTAAATTGGAACATTTCCTAGCAGCCAAAAGAACAGCAAAGAATGGACTTAACCAAAGCAAGAATCTGTGCCATAACAGCAAACAGAAGAAGAAGAAGTATATAAATTGAAATAGTTTAGCTTTGACTTTATGTTATATATTTTTGCTGGTCCAACCCTCCATCAGCCACCAAATTCCCTTTTAACCCATTAGCCCTTCATGGTGCTACCTATCCTTCAGCTTTCTAATAAAAAAAGCGCGCTTGCAAACCCCCAAAGTTTATTTATTTTTCCATAAGGCAGGATACATAAGGCCACTGTTACTCGGCATTAAATGTACAACGAATACTACCATATAAAACTATTTAAAAATTATCAATATTATCACGATGTATTGTGTCTCACTCGGGACTAGATCCAGGGTTAGTGTAATTTATTTTCTCAAATGCCGAAATATAATTAAAAAAGCTTTTTATTAAACAAAACAGCATATACTAAATTCAGAAGGTTAAGAAAACTAAACAAAAAATACACATTAAATCGTCATAAAAACAAAAAATAATAATTTAATAGTTTTTTGTGTAAAAAATATTTTCATGCTGATCACAATTTTATTTAAAAAAAATTGTACAACATATTTTCTATGACATTAAATCCAAAAAAAACTAAAACCTAAAGAAAATTTAGAGGTTTTGTGAGTCTTCCATTGGCGGTATAGATCCGTATGATGGTGATTCGTCAAAATCTAGTGTTTCGGATAGTGCCAAATGGGAAACAATATCATCCACAGGTCGCTTTTTGGTTTCTGGTAGATACTTCCAAAACCAAAAGGCGAAGCCCAAACTGCCAACGACAAATATTAAATAGACAAATCTAAATGAGAATTAGTAGTATTGCAAAATTTTTAGCACTTAAACTCGCCCAAATACAATACGCCAGTATTCCAAACTGCAACGAAGAAGTTAAAAATGGAAAAAAAAATTTTAAATTTTTTAGACGCCTTTGCCTTGCGTGATGTGCCTTGCGCTTCGCGTGATTTGCGTCCACATGAGTGCGCGTGTGTATAAATGTGTCGGTATGTATGTGTGTATATGTGTTTGTATGCGTGCGTGCGTGAGTGCGTGCGTGCGTGCGTCCGTGCGTGCGTCCGTGCGTGCGTGTGTTATTTGCGAGCAAACTCATGTGTGTATAAAATGACCATTGATGTTTGACTATCTAAGTTTTGGCTCAATCTATCTGTATTATAATAGCCGAGTTGTCTGTGTATCTGTCTGTGTGTGTATATCGTAGCGCTCTATTGGCTCGATAACTACTGGATGTATTTTCGCGATTCCTAGTTCGTTAGAATATTCATAACCCGTGGAGAGCAATAGGCTATGATGGCTATATCGAAGCAAAAATCGATAATTTTTATCATTATTGATTCGATTAATTACCCTCTCTGTTGGTAATTCAGCCGCACGAGCGGAAAAAAATTTGCAAACTAATTTATTGTTGAGCGGTCGTCAAAATATAAATTACTAGTCTTGAAAAATGCTCTAAGAATAGAACAGGAAAAAGGGGCGATTTTTCCCCGGGCGTATGTTTAGACAGAAAAGATGTGGACTAGTTTGAGATGGACATTATGTGGACTATAGAAAATTTGCATTTGGTTTGGGCAGCTGCTCACTAAATAAAAATTTCTACCATATGATAATGATTTGTTTATACATTGATCTAATCACACAGCACTGTTGCATTTTTTTTAGTTTGACGAAATGTAAATTGAAAAAATTATACTAACAGCAATCTTTGACAAGCGCGAAATCGCCACTTTTTCAATTTGAAGGTTATATTTGTATTCTAGCAAAAGACGAAACAAAGTTTCGAAAAAAAAGCCTTATATTAAATGGAATAGTATAAAGCTACATAAGTCAAAAAACTAAATGCCAGAAAAGACTGAAACAAGTCTCTTTAAAACCTGTAAATTAATAACAGATTTTGTGAAATTTTCAGAAAAACAAAACCGAATAAAAACAATACGTGTAAAAGCTTTAGTTTGCGTTTTTTAACCATGAATAAAACTTAATTCAAATAAATTTCTCTCAAAGTGGATTAACTTTTTACATGAGTTAACCAGCTGTAAATACCACAGTATTAGTTAAGTCACACGTCGTCAAAACGATACAAAAAAAGTATAACGCAAGTGTTACAGTAACCATGAAAAATTTCTGTCAAAATAAGTTATCGCATTGCGCATTAAATTTTGTAGTTTATCATTATTATCGTATAAAGCAAAACATACCGCCATATTAACGGCTTTTTAAAATAAAATATCAAGTTTAAAGTCCGAAAAACATTGAAAAATTCAGATTTAATATAAGGCGACTTTTAATTTAACAAATACATTGACAGCTAATTTGTTTTATGTAATAAATAGAAACATTAAAGAAAAAGTCGCCTTATATTAAATCTGAATTTTTCAATGTTTTTCGAACTTAAAACTTGATTTTTGATTTTAAAAAGCCGTTAATATGGCTGTATGTTTTGCTTTATACGAAAATAATGATAAACTACAAAATTTAATGCGCAATGCGATAACTTATTTTGACAGAAATTTTTCATGGTTACTGTGACACTTGCGTTATACTTTTTTGTATCGTTTTGACGACGTGTGACTTAACTAATACTGTGGTATTTACAGCTGGTTAATTCTTGTAAAAAGTTAATCCACTTTGACAGAAATTTATGTGAATTAAGTTTTATTAATGGTTAAAAAACGCGAACTAAAGCTTTTACACGTATTGTTTTTCTGAAAATTTCACAAAATCTGTTATTAATTTACAGGTTTCAAAGAGACTTTTTTCAGTCTTTTCTGGTATTTAGTTTTTTGACTTATGTAGCTTTACACTATTCCATTTAATATAAGGCTTTTTTTCGAAACTTTATTTCGTCTTTTGCTAGAATTTCCGCATTTTAATGCATTGAATTCAATGTCATTTATTAAAGATATAAAACATTAAAAAATTTACTCATTTTAAAAGAAACGTCATGGTCTCCTCATGATATAAATACAAATTATTTTCATATCCAAAACTTCAATGTAATTTTAAGCAGTATACTATACAAAAATTAAGTCTGGGTAACTCCGTAAAATTGTATGGAACCTCAAAGAACCATATAAAATAATGTGTTTTTCTTCTGTTTAAATTTTTTTAGTTAGACCTGATTTAACCACTTTTTTGGAAATTAGCTTTATTTGGACTTTTGCTTTGTGCTTGATTTTTCTGGATTGATAGTTTATTTTTAAACAACAAAACCACACCATTGTAAATGGTTTTTCCAGGTTGCATACAATTTTACGAGGTTACCCAGACATGTCTTTTCTCGCACTAAATTTTTGGAGTGATTGTAGCTTCTTAGTATTCCTTTGATAAATTTCCGTCTATTGAAACATTGTATCCCGCAGCGCTCACACGTCACCCAAGATTTATTTCATTTTATTATTTTAAATATTTTTTTTGTTGCCATATGACTGCTAAGTAGTGGTAAGGATATTTTTTTGCTCTTCCCGTTGAAAATTAGTAATTTTTATAAAAAGGTAAGGAATTATTATTTAAACCAAAAAAATAACCACAAGAGAATGTGTATTACTGAATGAAGTTACTTAATATGTAATTCAGTAAGGAAAAAAAGTGTCACACAAGTACCCCAGTACCTAATGCGTAACTTGGAAAAAAACTGGTCGTTTTTCACATGAACAGAGGTTTAACTACGTGCAATAGAGCATATACGAGAATAAAATTCAGGTGAGGGGGCAATTTAGCATCTACGTGCAAAAAATCAGCTCCAAATATTTACCACAGGAAAAAATTTTTGGGGGACCCCCCCCCCAAAAAAAAAAAAAAAAAAAAGTTAAGCAAATTAAGCTTATTAGTATGAAATTCAGGTATGTTTAGCAAAAGTTTTTAGGTTTTTAATATCAGAAAAATATGGGTAATATTTTAGTTATGTAAAATGTTTAGATTTTTAATTGGCTAAAAAACTATTAAAGGTTTTGTGATTTTCGATGACGCCATCAACAACGGTTAACCGCGCAGTGACTTAACCCATTTAATATAAGGGAAAGAGCGCTCCGCGCTCTTCCCTGATTTTTTAAGACCAGAAGGTTGCTGTTATGCTTTGACTATGACAAAACACTTTTGTGGTTATTTTTCGTGGTGAGTTGAAAAAATGAATTCTTAATAATGTCTTCGAAAAAAATAACTGCAAAAATAATTGCAAATAATTCTGCTATTAATAACCTTTCAAAAACATTTTAGTAAAATATTTTCCAAAAAACAATTGCTTGCTTTTTTAACAGTAAATTATTCGGTATTTTTTAAAACACACTATTATTGAAATATTATAATAAAGTTTAGCTTAAGTTTTAGGTTTTGCTTAGGCTTAGGAAAATAAAGTTTACTGTACAATGGGTTTTGAAGACTCCCACCCAAAGATCCGTTGTTGGATTATTTCACTCAAGACTCTATACTTAAATTTAAATACATAAAATATCATACAGGAAAAATCTAACAATTGTATGTTTTTGGGTTTTAAAAGAATATTTTGTTTGCCTTGTTTTAAACGATCAACATGTCTTCAAATGAATTCCATAAGCTAGAGTGGACTAAGAAAAGCAAGAAGTTATTTTTTACAATTCTACTGCTGAAATCTATTTTTCAAAAGTTCTGTTTTTCAAAGATTTTATCAAAAAAAAACTCAATTATTTTAATCAAGAGTCGATGAAAAAAGTCTAAGTATAAAAATGACACCGAAAAAACTGCAATTCGCTTCGTATTTTTATACGAGTATATGTTTTAGAAAAAAACAGTAATTAAATAACTTCTTGGCGTTCTCATTTCACTCGTAATGTTTTAATATTAATTCTTAATTTTTTTTAAAGGCAGGGTTTCGAAGCTGCAGAAATTCTGAGATAGCTTCAAACATTATTCATGTTTTTATTAAAAAGCCAAGGTATAAATTGTGTGTAAAATAACCTTTAAAATTTCGTGTTTTACTATGATGTTTTTAAAACAATTTAGGGTATCTGACTTAATTTCGGCCAGGCCTTAATTTCGGCCACCAATTTAGGGTGTTAAAAAATTGGCTTATTTTTAAAACACAAAAGAACTAGCACAAAACTAACTAGATTAATATTAAATAAAGTGTTTTTGCAAAAGTTTTTTATTTTTGTTATTTTGCATTATCAACATTTTCATACAAAAAGTTATTTTTTTGTGATTTTCTTAATTTTTTTTTGTGTTTGAACTGCATCAAATTTAGAACTAAGCACAATATAACCTTAAAATTTTTTCTATTTAAGGCTCAAAGTTGTTAATTTTCATGTTTTGATAATTTCTTCAAAATCACTTTGCAACGCGTTTAACTAACTGCGCATTTTAAGATTCCATTAATTTCAGCCACCTTAAAATTTAGGTGAAAGAACCTGCCGTTTTTTACTGTTTTTATATATCAATATATCATCGTATTACCGTATTTGTAAAGATTTTTTTTGCTCGTTTGACTTTTTTTGATGTTTTTTAAGCCAAAAATAAAAATTCAACAAAAAAAATACAGGTTATTAGAACTTTTTAAGGTTTTGACATAATTATTTAAAGTCTTGCTAATAACTATTAATGTTTGCAAACGGGAAAAATTAAGTTATATGTACCAATAACAATACCTAAGGATAAATTTGCAACCTTTAAAAATTTTTATTGTTTAGTTTGGCAATATAGTTATAGTCAGTTTTTTTCTAGGTGGCCGAAGTTAATGGCTCGCGCCTTAATTTCGCCCACTATAAAAAAAACTTTAAACCTCCACTGATCCTTAAGTGTAACAGAAATTTTAAATTTTTGCTCTGGAATAACAAAAATAGTTATCGTTTGATTTTTAGACCAAATTTTGGGTCGATTGGACTCATTGGAGATGTAATGTAAAAGTCAAAAGTACCACAAACCCTTTTATCACGCTGTTTTTGGACCAATTTCACTTTTCTGGTGACCTTTTCAATGATTCAAATCGGACTGGGACCGATTATTAGAGACCGATCTGAGTGAAAAGAAAACCCGTGCCATTCGTCCTAAGTCCGAATTGCATCTGCGACCCATTTTATAAAGACGTTTGTAAATTTTCGTTTTACAAATCTCCGCCTATTTTTTGTAAATAACATGATAGAGGATATAGGACACGGCGAATATTGATCGGTCTGCGGAGATGAAATGACTTGGCTGCGACCAATCAGCGCAGAGCAGTGCGCGGAGATACTCCCCCTGGATTACAAGTCGAAAAACCTTTATCTTGTATTTTACAAAAAATAGGCGGAGATTTGTAAAATGAGAATTTACAAAGGTTTTTATGAAACAGGACCTTGGGGCCTATTTCATAAAGACATTTGTTAATTTTCATGTTATATATCTCCGCCTATTTTTTGTAAATTACATGATAGAGAATATACGACACGGCGAATATTGATCGGTCAGCGGAGATGAAATGACGTGTTTGCGACCAATCAGCGCAGAGCAGTGCTCAGAGATGTTCCCCCTGGATTACAAGTCAAAAAACCTTTATCGTGTATTTTACAAAAAATAGGCGGAGATTTGTAAAATGAGAATTTACAAACGTTTTTATGAAACAGGACCCTGGGCCGAAAGTTCTATGGATGCCATCGGTAGTTAATTTTTTTCTATTGTTTTCTATTCTGTGTTTGGCTGACGGTTTTTTTTTCTGGTAGTTTCAGTAATATTAGTAGTTTTGTGCGGTTGTGAATTTTTAAACATGGATCAAGTAGTTTTTACGTAAGTATTTAATAATCCGTTCTTACAAAACCGTTTTAGCAAAAAGTATTTTGATAAAAGTTTTGTACAAGCATTGAAACAAAAATTTAAATTTGTAATTGCAAACCCTGTCCTGAGCGAAGTGCACACGCAGGACCTATTATGCGGTCACATAGTGGAAATCCACTCATATCGTTTATGTTTTACATGTGAAACTATTATATAAGAAAAAACCTGGTGACTGGAAAGGAGAAAAGGTCAATAGCTCCGCGGTGGAGCAATCGATCCTTTTTCCGGTCACTCAAAATCCGACTGGCATCTTCGTCTTCTTCTGCGGTGCCAGTTCCCGACAAAGCCAGCGTCGTAAAATACATAAACTGAACATTTATTTATGCACTAACTTTATCTAAAATTTAATAGTTGGCTGTTCGCATGTGTTTATTTTTGATAGTAACAAATATCAAAACTTGCAGTATATTTTTGTAGTCCCTGTGACTGTTTATTGCTCAAAGGACCGTTTAAGAAAAGCATTACTCAAGTCATACAACTGTTTAATCCAACTGAAGCAAAAATTACGTTTAAAATAAAACATACTCGAGAAAACAGGTATGCCCTTATATTTTAATTTAAAATCACAAAAAAGGGGTTTGAGTAGAAAATTAAGATTTTATTAATAAGGTAATATACCAAGAAAACATTTAAAAACTATGTTGAAACTGTATCAACATAACATGTTTTACTTTTAAAAAAGTTTTATTTATTTCGCATAAAGCGGGATACGCAAGGCCGATGTTACTGAGTGCTAATTGCGCAACCAAATTGAAATTAACTGATAATCAATATTATCGCACTGTAGCGTGTCTCGATCGGGACTCAATCCAGGGAACTTTAGTAACCAAGACGTACGTCATTCCACTGCGCCATAACCTCGACAAAACGTGGTGCATAAGAAAGCTCTAATTAAACAGTTTAAACAAGAGTATTTAGCAGACCAGTAATCGCTATATAATCAAATCCTGGTTAATAAGTTTTTTCAATAGAATATGTGCATTCCAGTCGATTAAAGTCACGCAAGGAATAATTTGCATTCGGTTTGGTTAAAAATTGCGTTAACTGTCGAAGCACTAATGACCAATCAGCTGCTTGCCAACTCAGTTTATGAAAATTATTTCTTACTTGAATTTGATAGATCGGAAAAAAATCTATTCCTAAGCCTAACAAAAACCTAAAAAAAATCAAAATTTAGTAATTTCAAACGCATTATTTTAGTTGTAATGGGATTACACCACTTAGTTGTGAGATTACACACCCTTGCTTGAGTTTTGATAATGGATAAAAGCTGTTAGATTGGGGGAATTGACCCTGTGAGTTTGGTTTTTTACCTAAATAATTCATTCTTTTTCATGAGTGTGACGCGGTTAGATTTTTATGACAGTTTACGGGATGTATAAATAAATCTTTTTTTAAATTTATATACTTTGACCTGTGATGTGATCCACGTTTTTCAAGCTCCCACTGTGTAACATGCACCACGAGGTGGTAGTAATTTGTCTGATGAAATTAGCAAAAAACTTTGAAACAGAGCTTTGGAGCTCCGAAACCGGTGTTTTGTTCCGTTTCCAAATTTCTTTTATTATACTTTTACTTTTACTTAAAAACAATAGGTCTTACTTTAACTTTTACCTTACTTAAATAAAATTTTGACCGTCATTTTTAACAATACTAAAATAGTCTGAACGCAGTGAAAATCAAGACTTTACCAAGTGAGATCAAAATCACGTGCCACCACTCGCAATAATGCCATAGTGAAACTAAAAATTACAAAAAAACAAGTCTCGACTCACCTCACCACGGTATTCTAATATCAAGAATGTTAATGTTTTCATTCTTGCTAATGTTAAAGAAATAATAGCACCACGTATAAAAGAATGTTAAAGTGTAAGAGCTTGAAAAAGAAGGATTTTTTGGAGAAAAAAGAGGAAAAGCTTAGAAAATCCAATTATTTTAGATTTGAAGTTAAACCGGTGTTTGGAATTTTGGAACCTTTTGGAAAAATTAAAGTAAAATTCACCTGCCATCCATTTAAGGAATACCTCATGTCAAAACGTGACCGACTAACTTTTGTTATGGCTTCTTTCCAAAGTAAATCTACATTTACGATTTAAGTTAAATATACTGAGTTAGTTTATTGGACTATTGAAGAAATTGTCACAACTCCCGTTGTGTTAATGTTTCAGAAATATTACGTCTTGTAAATAGATAAATAACTTCAAACACGGAAAATGAAAATAATTAATTTGAGTTTCTTATTGAGCTAGATATGTATCAGCTTGTTTCACAACCAACTCGTGAGAATAATTATCTGAATCATTTGTTCACAAACGATAGAGAAATTTTTAATAATGTTACTGTTGCGCCAATTATTTCACAATCAGACCATGACACTATTTTATCGGAAATTAATCTTAAAATATTTGACAGTCCTAAAAATAATATTTAAAACTACATACCTGATTTGTTAAAAGCAGATTATGATATGCTAAGTTTGTACTTATCTACAATCAACTAAAAAATTTTATTTGAGGAATGCGGAATAGTAGAAAATGTTTGGCAGAGATTCAAGGATATTTTGTTGTTAAGAATCAATAGACATGTCCCTGGGAAAAAATTATTTACAAACAAGAAAAAAATTGTACAATATCAAAAACATATATGAAAACTACAAAATCAAAAGAAAAAACTTTGGCATAAGTGTAATATTGATGTAAAACCAAGATCAGAGTACAAAAAATTTGCAAAGTATACAAAAATAAAGTTAGAGATTTTAACACTAGTAAAGAAACAAAAATTTTAATTTCAGGGGGTTTAAACAATTTTTATAAATTTTTTAATAGTAAAATTAAAACAAAACAAACTATCCCACCAATTAAAAGAGGTGGGACTTTTGTAACTGAAGAGTTTGAAAAAGTT
>JASAMX010027277.1:0-49217 GCA_030248175.1 Microlaimidae sp. YZB2_3
GCGATTAAGGATTAACCAAAGATTAAACATGGACGTCTTTTTGTCCTGGACAAAGAGAGAATCGGATTAAAAAGCTGATAAAAACTGACTTTAAACGCGGTTTTTGGGTTTTTTCTCATGTTTTATTACTTGAAAAGTATACATACTGTTTTAACGAAAGTATTTTTATATAAATAATTGTCAAATTTTAAAAATATTTGAAAAAAGTTAAATACATGATATTGTTAATTTTTGATTTCGAAATAAAAAAAAATAAAATTGAAAAAGACGAATTTTATTTCGATTTTGCATTGGTTCACATTATTAATTTAAATTGATAAAAATTTAATTTCTCTGTATGTTTGATTATGTTATAAGTTTATTGTAGATTATTAATCATTATTTAAAGTAATTGAGTCTTTTATCAATTTATATTATATTATGTAAGCCAATGCAAAAGCTAATCAACAATCGTTGGTTAATCCTTGGTTAATCGCGCTTTATGAGTGCGGCTACTGATAAATAAAAATAAATGAAAACTTTTTACGATCGTGATTTTTGCGGACGGTTCTGCCGACGGTTTTAAAAATGCCGACGGTTTGATAGTAAAATTGCTCTAAAAACATTAATACCTTAAACAAACTGTCGGCACTAAAAATATGGATAAAATATATCATTCTACGCAAAATCAAACTTAAATTTTGAATAATTATTTGCAAAATAGCATAAAATCTTATATGGAAAACCGTCGAGAAGTTTTTTTTTAATGATCAGATAACAGAATTAATTTTATACTAAGCATAGTCTATGCATAGTTTAATTCATACTGTTTTCATCATATCATTGTATTTTTTTTTCTTTTCTCTTTTTCTATTTTTTTTTCTTTTTTTTTTTCATCAACAACATCAAATCTGCGACTTAATTGCCGCCAATATGAATTACAATTGTAACTAATTATCACTGAACATAGCTATCTGATATGACTTTAAACGCTCAAAAAGAGCGTTATTTAAGTCAGTTTTAAAACTTTTCTTGAATGCATCCAAAGAATCGACAGTTGCTTGAGATAGGAGTAGATTGTTCCAAGGTGTAACCACCCTATTTGCAAAAGAAAATTTCCTTGCATTAATTCGGCAGTCTTCCATTGTCAATTTAAATGGATGACCACGGGTGGGCTGCAAGGGTACAAGTACTAAACGTGTACCAAAAATCAGTTTGAGAATTCCACCAAACAAACATAAATAAAAAATATGTTTCTAGGTCAATTCTGACTTTGCGATCTTAATTTTGGGCATTAAAAAGTGATTAAACTACCTTTTAAGAAAATAAATGGTGTTTTATAGCCAAAAAATGACCTTTTTTTCAAGGTACATTTTATGCTGTTAAGAAAATTTTTTAATAGTGCTTTAACAAATATGAATGAATATCTTTTAGATTTTCGAGAGTCTGGTGGTTCTTAAAATATTTTTACTTTTTTTCTGGTATTCACCAATTTTGTATAGCAACCGCTTAAAAATGAATCAAAATTCAGCCGTGAAAAAAATTTAGATTTAAAAAATGGGATAATTTAATAAAAAAGCCTCATAATACAATTTAGCTTAATTTTTAGGCTTTGCTTAGGCTTAAAAAGAATAAATCTGATTAAAAATAAGCTTAAATTAGCTTTTTAAACAAAAACAAATTTGTTGTCCATATTTTCGGTGGTCCATGTGACTATCGAATTTATAATTTTTTTGTAAATTTTTAGATTCTCCGGACTTCCAGCAATATTAAAACAAAGTTTTTATTTTAATTTAGTGGTTAATTAAATTTTTTTCTTTACAGTAAAAATTGTGTACCCAAAATATTGTCATTTTTTTTAAAGTTAAAAAACGAGATTTTCAGGTCAATATTGACCTATACACATGTTTTTATTTAGTATTTGTAGCGTTGAAATCTCTAATCGATTTTTGGTACACGTTTAGTACCTGTACCGGCTGCAAGTTAAACTTAAAAAAATCATTGGCTTGCAAATTGTTTAAGCAATGTATAATTTTATAGCACTCATATAAATCAATTTTGTCTCTTCGATCTTTTAATCTTTCTAAACCTAGGTGATTCAGTCTATGTTCATAACCAACAGGTAACAAATTGCATTTATAAAACAAACATCTAGTGAAATTTTGTTGCACTTTTTCCAAAATGTTTATATCCTTTTGGAAATATGGGTTCCAAACTGCACTAGCATAATTGGTCTAACATAGGACTTATATGCTCTGAGAAAATTATTTCTAGAGTTTGAATTGAATGTTCTAAAAATCAGTGATGTGTCACTCTCATAGCTTTTTTTGCTGTGATTTCACAGTGTTTAGAGAATTTCATATCATGGGATATATAAATACCCAGGTCACGCACCAATTCTGTAGTTGCAAGTAGGTTATCAGGGCCATAGCCAGGATTTGAATTGAGGGGGGGATTTTTTGGAAGGTGGTTTATAGGGGCCCACAAGGGGGGTCTGGGGGGCGGGAGCCCCCCAGCGGGGTCAAGGGGCAGAGCCCCTTGTCAGGGGGGTCCAGGGGGCAGAATGCCCCCCGGGGTGGAAAATTTTTTAATTTTAAGCTTTTAAAAGGCATCAGGAAACCTAAATTTAAGTACTGAATCTTTATTTATTTTCAGTTGTTTTTTTAAATAAATACAACAAAATAAAATAGTTTTAGGTATTTTATTACTATTTTAATAAAAAAGAACAAACGTTTTTTTATTTTTTTTTATACCAAAAAAGTGGTTGAATCGTGACTTCCGGCTCTTTGATACTGCCGCTTTTATGCAAATATTTTCACACAAAACAAAAATACAATATTTTTAAACTTACTGCACTAATGTTTTGAATTATAAATAATTCCTTTTTTATAAATAAGAGCTTTTATGAACCTAAATCACTTTAAATAATGCATTTTAGATAGCTTTAATACATTACAGAGTGATTTGGAAAAAAATTTTTTTTCTAAATTTTTAAAAAAACCAAAGGGGGGACCCTTACGAAATTTTTTGCCTTCCCAGAATTTGAGGGGGGATTAATCCCCCCAATCCCCCCCTGGCTACGGACTTGGTTATTACCAAGCTTATATTTACAAATTAACTCTTTGCTATGATTTCGAATATGAAGAACTTCACATTTGTGATTAGATAACTGCAATTGCCAGTCTTGTGACCAGCTGTGTATTCTATCTAAATCTTGCTGAAGTCTCAAGGTTTGAATGTGGTAATCTTTAGATGAAAATTTTACAAACAACTTTATATCATCTGCAAAGAGTCTAATTTGTGAGAACTTAACACAATCAACAATATCATTAATGTATACCAAAAATAAAAATGGACCTAAAACAGAACCCTGAGGAACTGAACTTTTTACAGGAAATGATTTGGATACTGAGTTATTAATTACAACTTTAATTTCCCGCCCAACTAAAAATTCTTTTATCCATTTTAAAAATTTACCAGAAACACCATATTTTTCTAGCTTATATAACAATTTTTGATGTGACACGGTGTCAAAGGCCCTGGCAAAATCCAAATAAATGACATCAATTAGAAATTTATCTTTTAGTGCCTGCGTCCACTCATTAAAAGTTTCCAACAGCTGTGTTATTGTAGAACTTTTTGCCTTAAAACCATGTTGAAACCTTGACAAAATGATATGGAAAAAGACAAGAAGTTCTTCTTTGACAAGTTGTTCCATTAGTTTACAAGAAAAAGATGTAAGTGAAATTGGACGATAATTTTAATTTAAGATTTTGGTGCCTTTTTTAAGTTTAATAAAGCTATTTTCCAATCAAGTGGTAATTCTCCAAAATCAAAAGACATCTGAAAGATTATTGCCAAAGGTTCAGCAATAACTTTAGCCAAGCGTTTTAAAAAGTAAGCTGGAAAACAGTCAGGTGTTCGAGACAATTTGTTTGGGAGCTTTTTAAGGGCCTTAAATACCTTTTTTGTGGTAAATACCATGTTGTCCAACTTTCCAATATTTGGTGGATTAAAATTTGGCAAAGTATTATCATCATCAGTAAAAACAGAAGCAAAATAATTTCCAAAAAGTTCAGCTTTTTCAAAGTCTTCAGTTACAAATGTCCCATTGTCTCTTTTAATTGATGGGATAGTTTGTTTTGTTTTGATTTTACTATTAACAAATTTATAAAAATTGTTTAAACCCCCAGAATTTAAAATTTTTGTTTGTTTATTAGTGTTAAAATCTCTAACTTTATTTTTGTATACTTTGCAAATTTTTTTGTACTCTGATCTTGATTTTTCATCAATATTACGCTTATGCCAAAGTTTTTTATTTTGATTTTGTAGTTTTCTTATATGTATTGGATATTGTACAATTTTTTTTTTGTTTGTAAATAATTTTTTTCCAGGGACATGTCTATTGATTCCTAACAACAAAATATCCTTGAATCTCTGCCAAGCATTTTCTACTGTGCCACATTCCTCAAATAAAATTTTCCAGTTGATTGTAGAGGTACAAGTACTAAACGTGTACCAAAAATCAGTTTGAGAATTCCACCAAACAAATGTAAATAAAAAACATGTTTTTAGGTCAATTCTGACTTTGCAATCTTAATTTTGGGCATTAAAAATGGATTAAACTACCCTTTAAGAAAATAAATGGTGTTTTATAGACAAAAATGACCTTTTTTTCAAGATACATTTTATGCTGTTAAGAAAATTTTTTTAATAGTGCTTTAACCAATATGAATGAATACTTGTTAGATTGCCGAGAGTCTGGTGGTTCTAAAAACATTTTACTTTTTTTCTGGTCTTAACCAATTTTATAAAGCAACCGCTTAAAAATGTATAAAAATTCAGGTGTGAAAAAAATTGAAATTTAAAAAATGGGTTAATTTAATAAAAATGCCTCATAATACAATTTAGCTTGATTTTTAGGCTTTGCTTAGGCTTAGAAAGAATAAATCTGATTTAAAATAAGCTTAAATTAGCTTTTTAAACAAAAACAAATTTGTTGTCCATATTTTTGGTGGTCCATGTGACTATCGAATTTACAATTTTTTTGTAAATTTTTAGATTCTCCAGACTTCCAGCAATGTTAAAACAAAGTTTTTATTTTAATTTAGCGGTTAATTAAAATTTTTTCTTAACAGTAAAAATTGTGTACCCAAAATATTGTCATTTTTTTTAATTTATTTATTTTTATTTAATGATCAGATAACAGAATTAATATCATACTAAGCATAGTTTATGCATAGTTTAATTCTTCTGTTTTCATCATTTCATTGTGTTTATTTTTTCTCTTTTTCTATGTTTTTTTCTTTTTTTTTCATCAACAACATCAAATCTGCGACTTAATTGCCGCCAATATGAATCACAATTGTAACTAATTATCAATGAACATAGCTATCTGATATGACTTTAAAGGCTCAAAAAGAGCGCTTATTTAAGTCAGTTCCAAAACCCTTCTTGAATGCATCCAAAGAATCGACAGTTACTTGCGATAGGAGTAGATTGTTCCAAGGTGTAACAACCCTATTTGCAAAAGAAAATTTCCTTGCATTAATTCGGCAGTCTTCCATTGCCAATTTAAATGGATGACCACGGGTGGGCTGCAGGTTAAACTTAAAAAAATCATTGGCTTGCAAATTGTTTAAGCAATGTATAATTTTAAAGCACTCATATAAATCAATTTTGTCTCTTCGATCCTTTTCTTTCTAAACCTAGGTAATTCAGTCTATGTTCATAACCAACAGGTAACAACTTGCATTTATAAAACAAACGTCTAGTGAAATTTTGTTGCACTTTTTCCAAAATGTTTATATCCTTTTGTAAATAAGGGTTCCAAACTGCACTAGCATACTCCAGAATTGGTCTAACATATTTTGCCCATATTTTACCTCATATTATCAAAAATCGTGTTTCAATAATTTTTTAAAGTTTAAAAACGAGATCTTCAGGTCAAAATTGACTTAGGGTAGTGCATGTAATTTTGGCACTTTTCCCAATTGGGCATTTTTGATTTTGGACTATATCTTTGGTAATCCTGGACGGAATACGACGTTTGATAGCTCAAATGAAAGCTAATTATATGTAGATGACTGTCGTAAGCTTTTTATTTGTTATGTTATGATATTTTCTTGTGAAATTGTGTGATTTATAATTAAAAAAAATTGTTACTCGTTTTTAGAACATGGGCATTTCATGATTACGCAATAAAGTGGTTTAAAAATTAAACTGTCCTGGTAAAATTTAGTCTATTTTCCAAATTTTTAGTCCCTGTGGTTCTACGTTGCGTCTGTGGTGAGCAATCGTTATAAAATAAAAAAGTGTAATTTCAGCGCACTATTGCTGTAGGTAAAAACGGGTTCAATTTAGTAGTTGGGTGTTAAATTGTAGTTGTAATTAGTTAAAAGACAACGTTAAAATGTGTAGGAGTCATAGCACTGCACTTAAACTCGATTAAGGGGGTCTTTTTAAAAAGTACCGAAATTAAATGCACTTTTTTCCCAAATTTTCCTCATTTTGATACCATTTAGCATTTTAGCTGTAACTTTTTGCCAGTTACACGTTGAGCAACAAGTAAAAGCTTAAATTAAAGAAAACTGTCTGGAGATAATGATAGGCTTTTAAATTTTTGAAAATGATGATTTTTTGACTGAGAAACAATCGATTGTTTGTAAAGTGCCAAAATTAAATGCATAAATTTAATTTCGACACTTTTCCATTTTTTTAAAAAACTGATTTAATTAAGTAAAAAAACAACTTCCGTAGAATGAATTTTTTATGACGCAACGCAATATTGTAAAAGCTTTAAAATGAGCTATCAAACATGAAAATCAAGCCATACAGTGAAAAGTTACATTGGAAAAACAAAAAAGTGCCGAAATTAAATGCACTACCCTATAAACATGTTTTTATTTAGTATTTGTAGCGTGGAAATCTCCAATCGATTTTTGGTACACGTTTAGTACCTGTACTGATTGTAGATAAGTATAAACTTAGTATATCATAATCTGCTTTTAAAAAATCATGTATGTAGTTTTGAATCTTATTTTTAGGGCTGTCAAATATTTTAAGATTAATTTCAGATAAAATAGTGTCATGATCTGATTTTGAAAAACTGGGCGCATCAGTGACATTATTGAAAATTTCTCTATCGTTTGTGAACAAAAGATCCAGATAATTATTCCCACGAGTTGGTTGTGAAACAAGCTGATACATACCTAGCTCAATAAGAAACTCAAACCAATTATTTTCATTTTGCGTGTTTGAAGTTATTTTATTTGAAGACCAATCTACCCCTGGCAGAGTGAAATCTCCAGTAAAAACAATGGTTCCTACAAAGTTTTCTGTCAAGTTTCTGATTAGCTCAAATATTAGATTGTCTTTTTCTTTGCTAGTACTAGGTTCTCTGTAAATATCAATGAATCTCAGTTTAGATGACTTTTGTAGAATAATGTCAACCGCTACTAGTTCTATTGCATTGTAATTTTGCTCCATTTGACAGACTCGCTGTTCCTCATTCAGTGACGGTCTTACATAAACTTTATCAAATTTAGTGACCCCTCTTAGTCGTCCTCCTGAACATACAGCTCTATTTCTGATATATTTGTTGACGACCCTAACTTTTAGGAGCCTGGGCCGGTCATCAGCTCTTCCGATACGAAAAAACTCAACAGGAGTGACCTCGCCCAAATCGCCACTGTCAAGAGTCTTTAATAACTCAGTCACATTCTCTTTTTCCCCTTCGTAGGAATCGCTCTCCGATAGGCCAGATACGACCAGCATTGACTCATGTTCTCTTTGCACCTCCATGCGCTTAAAATAACTGTCAATCATCGGAAGTAGACGATTCAACACCTTTTCACAGATGGATGCCACTAAGTCAGTATTGACACCAGGAGCTCGCTCTTCCTCCATCCCGGCGAATCTCTTCTCTAAATCCGTCAGCCTTTTCTGGAGGTCCGCATTCTCTGCCTCCAGTCTGGCAATTTGATCATCCTTTTTTTCTTTCGGCATGTTGCAGTGGATGCTTATATTTATGCTTTTATGCTTTTACACCCTTTTGTACTCAATACTATTGGGTAAAAATGCTGTAACATAAATGGGTAAAAACCATGAGTTGCTGACGGTTTTAGGGTGTTGAATGGATGTTGAATTAAAAATCTTAGACAAAGTGATAAATTTTAAAAAAATATCATGATAAAACTCATAAACAATCTGAATCCCTGACTATAGGCCTTAGTTTTCCTAAGCAACCTAAGCAAAACCTGAAAATCAAACAAAACATTAAATTTAGCTTGATTTTAAGGTTTTGCTTAGGTCGCTTAGGGAAATTAAGATCTAAAGTCCATGATAAATGTTATTTGTGAGTTTTATCACGATAATTTACTTGAAAAATAACAGTTTTAAACAATCCATCTTTCTGGTGACCGGAAAATTGGGTTATACTTGAAGAATGCTGACGGTTTAAATTTGATTTTGCGTAGAATGATATATTATATCTGTATTCTTAGTGCCGACAGTTTGTTTTAGGTATTAATGTTTTTATAGCAATTTTACTATCAAACCGTCGGCATTTTTAATAAAACCGTCGGCAGAACCGTCGGCAAAGATCATGATCGTAAACTTTTTTTCAAAAAGTGTCTTTGTTAAAAAAAAAAGGTCGCCAAGCAGGGTTTTTCATCTCAGGCAAAAGTGATGTGATGATGGTTTTTTAAATATTTTAAAACACCATGTTAAATAAAAATGTATCATGAAAAAATTTTGCTTAGGCTCAGGTTTTGCTGTTTAGGCTTAGGTTCAGGTTTCGCTTAGGCTTTACTTAGGCTTAGGCTTTTGCCTAGGCTTAGGTTTAGGCTCAGGCTTACGTTTTGCTTAGGCTTAGGTTTTGCTTAGGTTTAGGCTTAGGTTTTGTTTAGATTTAGGCTTAGAAAAAATCTTTCCAAAAGTATGGTCAAAAGTTGGTAAAAATTGCAGTTTTGTAATTGTATGGGGGATTTTCAACTCCCCCTTTAATATTTCGAGAACGGCTATCAAACGCTAATTATCAAGGCGATATTCAGATTTGGTAACATCAACAACATAAATTTTTATACAAAACTTGAATTGCTTCATTAAATAAAATTTTAAAATTGATTTTTCAATGTTTATAGAACTAGGGTAGTTTTCTGTCCATACTGGGATATCGTATCAATGGGTTTGCAATAATTTTTAAATTGAAACAAAAAACTGCGGACAAGTCCAAAGTTTAAGCGTGTGCCCTTAAAAATCCATATTTTAAAAAAACTTCCTTCTAAAACCATAGTGAAAAATTGGTAAAAATCGCAATTTTGTATGGGGGGATTTTGAACTCCCCCTTTAATATCTCGAGAATGGCTATTATATTAGGCGCCAATTATCATAATGATATTCAGATGCGGCACCATCAATAACATTTATTTTTGTGCTAATTTTTAGTGAACGTTGTGGAGGTGTTATACTGCACTTTTATCTTGATTTTTTTAAAAATAAGTTGTTTTTCAAAAATTTTAATTTTTTCACAACTAAAATTTGGTGGGTATTTGAACGGTTCGTTCGTTACTATAAAAAATTGGTAGTTGCGATGAAAAAAAAATATTTGTAACTTCCAGACACGGTATGATTTCCATACGCGTCCCAAAATTCGATTTGACCGACCCTAATGTAAAATACACTTATAAAACATCTTCATACCCTAAATTAGACCCGTAGACTTGATTTTTGTGGTTATTTTTGAGATTTGAGCTTTTTATTAGAAGTTATAAGCCGATTTATACCCAAAAATTGCCCTATTTTGGCATGTACAATTTATTTTATTAAGAAATTTTTTTATTAAGCCTTTAATAAATTAATATAATTTTTTTCGTATAACCAAAATGTCTTGCAAATACAAATATACTTTTATTTTTGTCATGGTAACAACCAATCTTTTTTTATAATAACCATTCAAACATGCATAAAATTTTAGTTGTGAAAAAATTCACATTTTTGAAAAACAACTTATTTTAATAAAAATCAATTATATTAAAAATTTGTTTGATTTTTAGGTTTTGCTTAGGCTTAGGAACAAAAAATAGGTGAAAAACTAAGTTTAAATTAGCGTTTAAAGCCAAAAAAAATTTTGTTGTCCATGTTTTTGGTGGTCCATGTAACTTTTGAATTTTAACTTTTTTTGAAAATTTTTAAGTTCTTCAGACTTTTAGCATTGTTAAAACATAGTTTTTAATTTAATTTGTGCTTTTACAATTTTTTTTATTAACATCATAAATTGCATCTTCTGAAAAAGGTCATTTTTTGGGTATAAATTAGTTCATAACTCTTTTCGATAAGGCCAAATCTTAAAAATAACTATCAAAACGAAGTCTGTGTGTTCGATTTAGTGTACAAAGATGTTTTATATGGTGTATTTTACTTTAGAATCGGTCAAATCGAATTTTGGGACGCGTATGGGAATCGTACCTCCAGACACTTGGTAATACAAAAAAATAATATTAATTCGATTGAAGGCTTAATAAAAAATTTCTTAATAACATAAATTGTACATGCCAAAAAAAATCAATTTTTGGGTACAAATTGGCTCAAAACTTTTTTCAGAAGCGTAAATTCAAAAAATAACCACAAAAATGAGGTCTATGTGTTTGATTTATGGATGTTTTACAGTTTGTAATTACTTTTGAATCGGTAAAATTGAATTTTGGTACACGTATAGAACTTGTACCTTCAGTCTTTTTAAATAGATATTAATAAACAACTTGCCATAAAGTATAAATTTATTATCAGGAGAACTAAGATTTGGTTAGCTTAACCCTTTGGGATTTTCTGCTGCAGAAGAAGAAATTCTGATGCACCGCTGCTTGGATTAAACTTGGTGATTCGACGCGGATTTTAACACACTACACACACTGCAGCAACCGCGGTAATGTTTGGGGCACCCACCGACAGCCATAGATGAACAATAGTGGAAGTAGGGTGGGGCACCACCCCCCTAGCCTCGAAATTTTGGGCCCCCCCTAAAAAAATCTAGGGCTGGACCTCCTTCCCCCCAAGCTTTCGAATTTTTTACTCTTGACCCCCCCCTCTAGATTTTAAAATCTGAGCCCCCCCCCCCTTACCCTCTCAAGAAAATTTTAAGTACTTTTTTATACTAATTTTTCTTCCAAAAACATGGATTTTCAACACAAATTTATATTTTTACACCCTTTTTATACATAATTATCTCTTTTTACTCAATAAAATGTTGTATTATCTTATAAAAGAAGTATTATTAAACATTTAATGGTTTAAAAGTATTTTGTTTCAGAAATTGGACCCCACCTGACCCCCCTCTAGGTTTCAAAATCTTCCACCCCGGGTCAATCCCCCCCCTAGAAAGCTAGGGGGGTTTGACCATAGGTGGCATGGGCAGCCTCTCGGATTTTTGAGGGGTATAAGTGGGGGGGGGATCAAAATTTAGGGGGGTGTCTGGCAAGACCCAAATTTTAAGGGGGGAGGTGTACCCAATATTTCCGCGCTGCCTTAAAATGGGCTTAAAACGCGTAAAAAACGTAAAACAAGCTTATAAATGCTTTAAAACTGTGTAAAATTAAAATAAGACCTTATTGCAACTTAAAAATTTTGTTTTTTAATTCTTTTAATAATAATGTGTTTATATATTCTTATAATTAGATTAGAAATCATAGTTGTTTTTTTTAATAATTACATAATAATAGAATAGAATTATATTGTCTTGATTATTGGGTCAAGTATCGTATCACAAACTTTTTAATCCAAAATCTTATATTTAATTAAAGATTATATACATACATGGGCGTAGCCAGGGGGGGGGTGTAGACCACGTTTTTAGGTCAGCAAAGAGAAAAATTTGGGGTTAGACCATACATGGGCAAGTTGGTTCGTAGGGGGGGGGGTTAAACCCCAAATTAGGGAGGGGGGGGGGGGGGTTAAAATCCGAGAAACGCAAAATACCCCTATCGTTTTTTTTTCTGGAGTGCATTTTACCCATATCGTTTTTCGATTTTGAAGGAAAAATAGGGTAAAAACACTAATTTTAGGTCAAAAAGCCCTTTTTATTGCATTTTTGAGCTTTTTATTGCTTAAAACATTTATTTTGACCTCAAAACTTAAGTTTGGAGGCAGTTAGAAGTCATTTTAAAGACATTTTTTTTCTTCATTTTTCCAAAATTGGGGGGGGGGGTTAACTTTTTCTCCCCCCCCCCCCACTTCTGCGGGGGGGGGGGGGTAAACCCCCCGTCGGCGAATTTGGGGGGGGGGGTTTACCCCCCCCCCCCCCCCCCCCCCCCCGTGCCCATGTATGGGTTAGACCCCCTTTTGGGTCGCCAAGGATAAAAATTTGGGAGGTTTAGAACGACCATTTTAAAAAAATTATCTCGCGCTTGGCTCAGCGTCCCATTAATTATATATTCTCCACTTGCAAATTTGTATTACTTTGTTTTGTAATCTTGGTATGACCACGCTAGACTAGATAGACCCACCCCATTCTTAATGTTTTAATTGGTCTCCACTTTCAAATTTGAATTACTTTGTTTTTTAATCTTGATACGAATACGACCACGCTGGACCCCCCCTTTAGATTGTTATATAGTGGTATTAAAAATTTAAAAGTTAGAGGTAATTTAAAAAACATTTTCTGGCACTTTGCATTGCTCAGCTGTAATTCAATGTACTCATTTTTCAGTTGTAATGTTTTGAAAATTGGAAATTTTAAGGTATAAAATTGTTTGTAAAAAATTTTTATTTGTTTTATAGACTCATTTTTATTAAATAATAGGAAAAAAACAAAGTATATGACATAAACAAGGTAAGAAACACTCTGCGCGAAGCGCGGAAAATTTTTTTAGTTCTTTTAAAACGCTCAAAAATTTTTCTCCAGGAGGCGAATTTAGGGGGGTGAGTCCCTGGGTACCCCACATTTAAGGGGGGTGGGGTGTCAGCAAAATTCGAAAATTTGGGGGGTATATACCCCCCAACCCTCCCCCTGCCCACCTATGGGTTCGATCCCCATAGGACCCCTCCCTAGATTTTAAAATGTCATTTACTAGGGGTAAACACACAGGATTTCAATTGTAGGGGGATTTTTGGGAAGGTGCTTTATATTTATAGGTGCCCAGAAGAGGGGTTTGGGGGGCGGGAGCCATACATGGGCACAGGGAGGGTTGGGGGGGTTAACCCCCCAATTTCTGAAAAGGGGGGTTTAACCCCCCCCACTCAGAAGTGGGGGGGGGAGAAAAGGTTAACTCCCCAATTTTGGAAAAATGAAGAAAAAAGTCTTTAAAATTACTTCTAACTGCCTCCAAACTTAAGTTTTGAGGTCAAAATGAATGGTTTAAGCAATAAAAACCTCAAAAATCCAAAAAAAGGCTTTTTGACCTAAAATTAGCGTTTTTACCTATTTTTCCTTAAAAATTGAAAAACGATATGGGTAAAATGCACTCCAAAAAAACCGATATGGGTATTTTGCGTTTCTCGGATTTTAACCCCCCCGCTAATTTGGGGTTTAACCCCCTACTCTGGACCAACTTGCCCATGTATGTCGGGAGCCCCCCACAAATGGGGGTCCGGGGGGCAGGAGCCCCCAGGGGGGTCAAGGGGCGGAGCCCCTGGTCAGGGGGGGGGGGTCTTGGGGGCAGATTTCCCCCCGGGGTGGGAAATTTTTTAATTTTAAGCTCTTAAAAGGCACCAGGAAACCTAAATTTAAGTACCTAATCTTTATTTATTTTCTTTTTTTTTATTAAATACAACAAAATGAAAATATAAAATAAAATAGTTTTAGGTATTTTACCATTTTAATTAAAAAAGAACAAACGTTTTTAAAAATAAAAAATCTTTATTTAATTTTAGTTAAGTTTTTATACTAAATGCTTAAGTTATTAATATCCAAAGTTTAAGTGAGTAAGTAAATAGTAATTGAAGAAGACGGTGTTAAAGTGAGTAACCAAAGCATTTACCAGACCTTTGCACTGCCCTCCCCCCTGGGGTTAAAACGGGGGGGGCAATTCCAAAATGGGGGTCCACAGGGGGGCAACTTTTTTGAAACGAGGGGGCAATAAAAAGAGGGGCTTAAACAGGGGGGAAAGAAAAAAAAGAGAAAAAAAGAAAAAAAAAGAAAGGAAAAGGTAAAAAAGTAGAAAAAAAGCGAAAATAAGGTAAAAATAGGTCTAAAATAGCTTAAATTGCATTAAAAAAGGCCAAAAACTGCAAATCTTTTGCAATGATGGCGTCATAATAGGTAAAAAATGGCGTCATAATTTTTGGGTACTTTTTCAATTTTCTGCGGGGGAGGGGGGGGGGCAATAAAACGGGGGGGGGGGCAAATCCTCCAATAAAACGGGGGGGACATTTCCAGACCGTGCACAGGTCTGATTTACAATAAAAATCCTAAGAAAACTGCTTTTTATACCAAAAAAGTGGTTGAATCGTGATTTCCTGCTCTTTGATATTGCCGCTTTTATGCAAATATTTATAAAAAATAAAAATACAATATTTTTAAACTCACTGCATTGCACTAATGTTTTTAAATATAAATAATTCCTTTTTTATAAATAAGAGCTTTCTTCCTGAACCTAAATCACTCTAAATAATGCATTTAATAGAATTAATAGATTGCAGAGTGATTTGGAAAAAAAATTTTTTTTTTCTAATTTTTTAAAAAACCAAAGGGGGGACCCCTACAAATTTTTTTGCCTTCTCAGAATTTGAGGGGAGGATTAATCCCCCAATCCCCCCCATGGCTACAGTCTTGCCCTAGATTTTTGACCGTGTTCATCTATACCGACAGCACCCAGACCTAACACCCACCAACAATTTATCGATTTATACGTTTTTCAGGACAGTTTTTTTCACATAAGTAATAGTACAAGTACCATACGTGTACCAATTATCAATTTGACAGATCGAAAAATAAAATATGCATATAGAACATTTGTATACCCCAAATGGAACACGTAGACATCATTTTTGAGGGTATTTTTATGATTAATATCTTTGGTAAAAAGTTTATCAGCCCATTTATGCCCCAAAAACGCCTATTTTTGGTATGTACAAATTATGCTGTTAAGGAAAAATTTTTATTTAGCTTTTAAATAACTTAAAAATAGATTTTTCAGATTGCCCAGAGTGTGGTGGCTTTGAATCATAGGTGATTCAAAGGGGGAGGGGGGAGGGGGAGAGGCAGGGTGGTGTCCACCCCCTAGCCTCGAAATTTTGGTACCCCCCAATTTTCCAAATTTTTTATCCCTGACCCCGCTCTAGAATTTGAAATCTGAAAAAATGTAGTATTATCCTATAAAAAGAACAATTATGAAAGTTATTATGGTTTAAAACTGTTTTGCTTTGAACAACGAACCCTACCTGACCCCCCTCTAGATTTCAAAATTTCGCACCCCAGGTTGACTCCCCTTAAAAAGCTAGGGGGGGGGTTTGGACCCCTTCCTAGAATTAAAAATTCGATTTACCCCGGGTAATCACCCCCTAGCTTCCCAGACCGTTTTCACCTATGCTTTCAATATTGTTCCAATTTTTTTCTAGTGTCTACTATTTTTGAATAACAAGAAAATAAAAATGGGCTAAATTTCAATTTTGAAAAAAAAATGAAAATTTGTCAAAAACACATAATCTAATAGAAATATATTCTTCAAGAATAACCCATTCAAGTGGTCACCGGAAAAATGGATTGTTTAAAGCTTATTTTTCAAGTAAATAAGCGTGATAAATCTCACAAATAACCTTTATTGTGGACTTTAGACCTTAGTTTCTCTAAGGCTCATTCCATAGCAAATCGCCAGGCTGATTTCCTTGATGTCTGGAATTTTGGTTTTAATGTGATTTTTAGAATGTATCTGTTGTAAAAAGACAGTTTGCAAGATATTTTTCTGAAATTCCTATTTAATGAGTTATTGACCATTTAATGTGATGATTTTAGTACATAATTGAACCAAAAGAGTTTTTTAGGATAAATTTTTTCTTCAACTAAATTGACTAAACATAGCTTTATATATACCGTTGGAAAGCTCTTAACCTGAATATTCTAATTACAAGCAAAAAATATATCATTTTAAAGAAAAAAAAGTTTTTCATAAAATAAAACCCGAAAATGATGTTACAAAAAAAGCTCATTTTTTATTTTGTTAAAAATTTAATGTCTTATAGAGCACCTTCTTAGGAAACATTAAGATTCTGGATACAAAATATGAAGAACAAAATCTCAAAAAAGGCAAGCAAGCAACACAATTGTCTGTGTCATAATTTGCACCCATAATTTTGCAATTAATTTTATTAAATTAAATTTATTTTGCTATTTTTTTATTTTTCTTATGCAATTTTTATTTTTAATGCGTTTAAACGCTTTTTTTAGCCCAAAGGTCCTAATATTTTAATGTTTTTTCTTAGTTAATATTTTTTTCTATATTATTACACTATGGATTTATCACTAATTTCTGTATTTTTGCCTCTATTTTTAATTATAATTTATTTTTTTTAATTTTAATTTAAAAATTAGTGGTGACCTTGGGACCAAAACGTATTCAAGAAAGAAACTTCACGGTAAGACAAGACAGTTAGGTAAAAACTAAGTGTATTATTAATATTTTAATTAAACTTTGCATAAATATAAGCAATTATGAATCATAAACAAACAAATCAGAATGAAATATTTAAAAATGAAATATTTAAAAAAGCTAGTTACAACTGTTATTTAGTCAACTTAACTGTTTTAGTCAGATTTTAGGAGTAATAGTTAGTACTAAATCATTCAAAGTTCCATTTGTAAACAGTAATTACATGTTTTAGTCAGATTTTAGAAGTACATATCTTCAAAACTGTACTAGCTAAATAAATAAAATTTTTTACATTATTAATATAACCAACCACCAGTTTGTATTTTAAATATAACTAAAATTTGAGAAGCTACAATATAATACTGGACATAGGTATCAGACCTACCGGGACTTCCCGGACCGCCCCCCCTGAGGGCCGGTCCAGGGTACCCCTCCCCCCTAGCGCCCATTTTGGACCCTCCCCCCCCCTAAAACTCCGGTCCAGGCCGACCCCCCCCCCTGAAGGCGGTTTTTGACCCTCCCCCCTAACAGCTGTTCCACCCCCCTATCCATACATGGGCAAGTTGGTCCGGAGTGGGGAGGTTAAACCCCAAATTAGGGGGGGTTAAAATCCGAGAAACGCAAAATACCCATATCGTTTTTTTTTTCTGGAGTGCATTTTACCCATATAGTTTTTCGATTTTGAAGGAAAAATAGGTAAAAAACGCTAATTTTAGGTCAAAAAGCCCTTTTTATAGCATTTTTGACCTTTTTATTGCTTAAAACATTCATTTTGACCTCAAAACTTAAGTTTGGAGGCAGTTAGAAGTCATTTTAAAGACATTTTTTTCTTCATTTTTCCAAAATTGGGGGGTTAACTTTTTCTCCCCCCCCCCCACTTTTGAGTGGGGGGGGGGGTTAAACCCCCCTTCTCAGAATTGGGGGGGGTTTTACCCCGCCCCCCCCCCCCCCCCCCCGTGCCCATGTATGCCCCTATCTACTTCTATAGATATAGACATATTTACATAAGCTAACTACTGTAAACCATTTTAATGGCTACTACCTGGTTTTATGGCTATATATTCCTCATAAATATAACAATAATTTTAGTGTTCTATACAAATTTTTATAATTTATAATAAGCCTTAGGTTTTTTAACTGGTTGGTACGTTACATTAAAAATAAAAAAATAAAATTCAGATGTTCGTTTTAAAAACAAACCGTTTTTTAAAAATGAACAGTTTGTTTTTTTAAATGACCGCAGGGACGTAGCCAGAGTTTCATTTTGGGGGCGGGGCAGATTGTAGTACAAAAAAAATTTTTTGGGGGGGGGGGGGGGCTCCGCCCCTCCCGAAATTTTGGGGGGGGGGGGGTGGGGGCGGAGCCCTGCTTAATTTTTGAAAACGTTAAAAAAGCAAGGATAAAGGTAGATAAAGCTGTATAATACACTGTTTTTGGCCTAATAACCTATTATCTAATGTTTTTAGCGGTAAAAACATGTTTTCTTAGTTAAAAATTACATAAGCACACATTGGCAGAGCCTGGATTTTACAAAAAAGGAATTTAGAGACGTTAGTTTCAGACCCCTTGGCTAAACACACATTGTAAACCAAAGCACATAAGCAGCATCTCAGCTCCATGTTTTCTAGGGTACCTACCTATATGAAAAAAATTCGAGCCAATGCTATAAGCAGCAGGAAAATTTAGGAGGGGAGAGGTACATAAATCAACCAATATGATTGTTTGTTTTGCTTTCTGTGTAGTGCTTATTACTTATAAAAATTATTGTACTAACTTTGAAATAACATTAGCATCAGGCAACATAAATAACGAGATATATATGTATGTATACTATAGAAAGTGACCGCTGAGCCAAGCGAAGCGGAACAAATTTTTGGTTTTGGGGGTCCATTAGGGTACTAAAATTATTTTAAAGTTTGGCGCCAAGCAATTGGCAAGGCGCTAGAAAATTTTAAATTTTTAGCCTCTGAAAACCCCCAAATTTTACTATCTGGCGACCATTACGGGGGGGGGGGGCGGCCGCCCCCCGCCCAACCACTATCCTTTTTTTTCCTCCTGTCAGACCGTTTTGGGGGGGCGGCCACCCCCCCCCCCCCCCGCCCCCTCCCTGGCTACGTCCCTGAACGACCGGTCCGTTTTTTGTGCTGCCGCCGTTCCTTAAATACTTGCCCGGAAAGTTGCTGCATGCAAAATAATGAAATGAAAACAAAATACAATGATTATTATTATTTATTATGTAACCGGAAAATAGAAGAAAGTTGGTCAAACTTTTACCGGAAGCAAAAAAAATCAACAAAAAGGTACCTCTTATAATATGTTAACGTTTTTAACAGTTTCCAAAAGTTTTTTTTGGCAGGTCCAGGCTATTCTCCCCCTAAATACCCCAGTCCAGGCTTCCCCTTCCCTAAGGACCCTTCAGTCCAGGCTACCCCGGGGTCAAAATTTTTCAAAAATTTGGTCCAGGCTGACCCCCCCTCCTGGGCCTACAAAATGGTAAAAAATGGGCTGACCCCGGGGTCAGACCCCCCCTAGCCGTCAGGGGTCGGACATCTATGATACTGGACATACAAATATCGTCAAAATTTTTTACACACTTAGAAAAATTTATGACATGGTACAAATGTTGTTAAAATGGTATATCTTTTGTTTTAAACAAATACGAAGCAAAAAATTTGATACAGTTGTGCAACAGAAGGTGCTCTACAGCATATTAAATTTTTAACAAAATAAAAAAATGAACTTTTTTTGTAACATCATTTTAAAGTTTTGTTTTATAAAAATTTTAAAGTATAAAAATTTTAAATTTTTTTGTAACATCTTTTTTTCTTCTTGGAAACAATATATTTTTTGCTTGTAATTAAAATATCCAGATTAAGAGCTTTCTAACTTATATATAACTTTATATTTAATAAATTTTTTTGTGGAACAATTGAGGTGAGGTATAAAAAGGCTTCCCTTCCCAGATACATTTTTGAGACAAATTCTTAACTATAAAGGCTTGTAACTTCAAAAATACACAACATATAGTCTAGAAATTGGTATTAGGCTTTTTTGATATACTACCAATATGTATATAAAGTTTCGTTTAAATTAAAAGACATGAGGTTAGAAATCGCCTTTTGCCTGGCGATTTCTTGTGCGCCCTAAGCAACCTAAGCAAAACCTTAAAATCAAGCTAAATTTAATGTTTTGTTTGATTTTGAGGTTTTGCTTAGGTTGCTTAGAAAAACTAAGGTCTATAGCCCACGATTCAGGTTGTTTATGAATTTTATTATAATAATTTTTTTAAATTTATCTCTTTGTCTAACATTTATCAAAAACCTATTTTAATTTAATGAGTTGTTTTTGAAAAATAACGGTTTTAAACTAGTAGTTTGTCCATAGGTGTTTTTGGTTGGGTCCTCTAGGGTGGGGTCCACCCTCGAGTGGAAGCCCGAAATTTTTTGTGGGGGGGGGGGGGTCCAGGGGGGTGCTGGCTTTTTAGGGGGGGGGGGGTTGACCTTGGGTGTGACATTTGAAATTTAGGGGGGGGGGGTTAGGGGCATACATGGGCACGGGGAGGGGGTTGGGGGGGGGGGGGTTAACCCCCCCCCCCCAAAGTCTGAGAAGGGGGGTTTAATTCCCCCCCCCCACTCAGAAGTGGGGGGGGGGGAGAAAAAGTTAACCCCCCCCCCCAATTTTGGAAAAATGAAGAAAAAAAATGTCTTTAAAATGACTTCTAACTGCCTCCAAACTTAAGTTTTAAGGTCAAAATGAATGTTTTAAGCAATAAAAAGCTCAAAAATGCAATAAAAAGGGCTTTTTGACCTAAAATTAGCGTTTTTTACCTATTTTTCCTTCAAAATCGAAAAACAATATGGGTAAAATGCACTCCAGAAAAAAAACGATATGGGTATTTTGCGTTTCTCGGATTTTAACCCCCCCCCTAATTTGGGGTTTAACCCCCCCCCCACTCCGGACCAACTTGCCCATGTATGGTTAGGGGGGGTACAATTTTTTAGCAAAATTTTTCTAACTCAATAATTTAAGTGTTTTTAGGTCTAATATTGAATTTTATGTATTAAAACAACCTGTTTATGCCTAAAAAGGGTATTTAAACACTGTTTTTAA
Organism: Microlaimidae sp. YZB2_3; assembly: GCA_030248175.1. Taxonomy (NCBI): domain Eukaryota; kingdom Metazoa; phylum Nematoda; class Chromadorea; order Desmodorida; family Microlaimidae; species Microlaimidae sp. YZB2_3. Next base: position 20,670 of record JASAMX010027277.1, read on the forward strand.
CTAAAAAACCGTGTTTTTGACAATAAATAAAAAAAATATACTTCCAAATTAGTCGGAAGGGGGGGGGGGGTGGAGGGGGGTCAGCCTCGCTAGGGGGGGGGGTCAGGCCGGACCGCTCTCGAGCTTTGGGGAAGAGGGGGGCCCTGAATTTTTTCTAGGGGCAGAGTCTAAAATTTTGGCTCTACAGGGGGGGGGGGTGGACGGACCCCTCTGTCCCCCCAAAAACATCTATGAGTTCGTCCATGCTTAAAATAGTCCATCTTGTATTTTTTTCCAATGACCATTTGAATAGGTTATTCTTGAAGAATGCCAATAAAAATATGTCAAAATACAATATAGCTTGATTTTTAGGTTTTCTTATGCATAGGATAACTAATATTAGCAAAAATAAGCTAAAATTAGCTTTTAAAGCCAAATAAAAAATTGTTCTCCATGTTTTTGATGGTCCATGTGACCATAGGTGTTTTTGGTCACCAGGGGGGGGGGATCCGGCTAGGCCAAAACAACCAAAAACCAAAAACCAAAAAAACCCGGAAGGGGGGGGGCGGGGGGGGAGACCCAGCAGAGGACCCAAAGAAAACCCCCCCCCCCCCCAACCAAAAAAAACACCAACAAAAAACACAAACCAAAAAACCACAACAAGGGGATCCACATCCACCCCCCAGGTGGAAGGCCAAAATTTTTTAAGTGGGGGAGGGTCCAGGGGGGTCCGGACCAATTACGCTTTTTAAGGGGGAGGTCGACCCCGGGTGCAAGATTTCAAATTTAGGGGGAAGGTCAGGAGTTCCAATTTTTTAACAAAATTTTTTTTAACTCAATAATTTAAGTGTTTTTAGATCTAATATTGAATTTTATGTACTAAAACCGCCTATTTAGGCCTAAAAAGTGTATCTAAACTCTGTTTTTAACTAAAGAATGGTGTTTTTGACAGTAAATAAAAAAAATATACTTCCAAATTGGTTGGGAGGGGGGGGGGGGGGGGGCGGGGGGGGGTCAGCCTCGCTAGGGGGGGGATCAGGCCGGACCGCTCTCAAGCTTTGGGGGGGGGGCTGGATTTTTTGTAGGGGGGGGGTCCAAAATTTTGGCTCTGAGGGGGGTGGACCCCTCTGTCCCCCCAAAAACATCTATGCATGTGACCAACGAATTTACAATAAATAAAATACATGCGTATTTTACTTTTCGATCAGTCAAATCAATAATCGGTACACGTATGGGAATTGTATTGTACCATAAGTAATATTTAACCCTTTTTTTCTGGAGTTTTGAATTATTTTTTACTGTTATTATATAAAAATTAGAGTTTAATTAAGATATAAAACTATATTTCTTCGTGGGTGCTGGAGCTTGTCCACTTTTTGGTAGTCTCTTTTTTTTTAGCACCCACCGAGATTTATTTGATATACAAGTTTTAAATGGCAGTTTTATTCACATAAGTAATTTTATCCTGTTTTTCTGGAGTTTAAAATTATTTTTTACTGTTTTTATACTAAATTTAGAGTAATTTTTAGATTTAAAACTTATTCCTCGGTGGGTGCTGGTGTTTGTCTACTTTCTTGTAGTCCTTTTATTCCAGCACTCAATAAAGGGTTTTTATTTTCAACTTTATATTTAAAAAAACCGCAAATTTAGACATTTTACACTTAGAAACTTTAATCAAATAAATAAAATCTTCAGTTTGTAAATAAAACTCGCAACATAAATTAAAAAGATGTATGTTGGCATGAAACGCACATGAAAAGATTTTTCCAGTGGGTCCTGCGCTAGCGATACATTAAATACAAATATAACACCGCGTTGTTATATTTCTATTAGATAGTCTTAAGGTCAAATTTTCAGTGATTATCATCATTTGTTTTTTCACAGATGAATAGGGTAACTGACTTAAATTTGGCCACCAGCTGTTATTTTTACCATGCGCAAAATTAAGAAGTGAATACAATATGATATATAACATAAAGATCTATCTAGCCATACACAGTTCATTGTGGGTAACTTTTGCATGGCAAAAATATTAGCCAGTGGCTAAAGTTAAGGCTGACCATCCGAAATTAATTCATTTATCATTTTATCATGTGTTTATACAGATTATATGGCGTCATCAAAAACAAGTCCGCGTGTTGTCAAGAAAGTTTTACATGCAGGCCGTGGTGATGTTTGCGAATTCCCAGAAGGAACTAAAGCCATTTTTAATTATTCAGCAGAGTATATTCCTGAATCTGAGAATGATGAACGGATAGTTATTGACGACACAAGAAAGGTAAAAAGATGAAATTCTTCAAGAACACACAAATAAAGATTTATTCTGATGAAGATTGGCTTAAAATCCAAAAATCTATTGTGTTAATAATGATTTTAGGGTTTTTCTTAGATTGGTTAAACATTATTTACAACACGTAATAATTTTTAATTTATAGATAAATTCTGGAAAATACTTAAAAGTTTTCTGCAAAGTTTTTTCCAGTGTTGGACGTGACGTTCAAAATTAAAACAGAGAGACTAGAAAATTAAAATAAAATTAAAAAAAAATAGAATTAAAATAAAATTTTGATGCTGGTATTCACAATACCGTGTTCATTTATACTATACTTTTATCAAATGTTTTTAGCCATACCCAAATGGATATGGAGAACCATTGGAATTGGTATTTGGCAAACAATTTCAGATGCCAGTGTGGGAAGGTTCTGGTTTATAAGTTTTGGCTCTTTTTAGTTTATTCCTTTTTTATATGTGTTAAAAATTAATACATCCTACTAATTAATCGAAATCGTGCGCTATTAATTGACAAATAGATAGATAAATTTAACTAATTAAAGTTAAATTTATTGAAAAGTACCTAATAGTGAGTTTTACAATTTCTGACTTTACAGTGATTGATCATCATACTTTCTAAAGTGCAAATTTCTTATTTTTTCCGCGTCTGTAAATTCAAATTTACATTACACAATTGGATTAGGTATTGCTGTGATTGTTTGCTGTACTGTTAGCATGAGGGGTTGGATTTTACTTGTTTGATTGCGTGTGCACCTGTCATTTTGCGGTAAGTTTTGTTTGTTTTGTGAGTGGTGAATTGTGTAAACTGTTTGTTGAAATGTTTTGCTATGCTGTATGGGCGACTGATTGTTTTTGTGTTGAATGTGATTGCCCTGTTTTTGTTTACGTTGTTTTTTGTTGTTAAGTTGTGCTATTTTGTTGTATAGTTTGTGAGAGTTGTGTTTTGGGTAAAGTGTTTTGTGATGTGTTGCTCTCAGATTTTTGCTTTATGTTCTGCTATTTGTTTTTTTAGCTGTTGTCAGGGACGTAGCCAGAGTTTCATTTTGGGGGGGGGGGCGGATTTTAGTACAAAAAAAAATTTGGGGGGGGGGGGGGGGCGGAGGGCGCCCCCCCCCCCCCCCCGGAAATTTTGGGGGGGGGCGGCCCCCCCCCCCCCCCCCCCCCCCCTTAATTTTTGAAAACGTTAAAAAAGCAGGAATAAACGTAGATAAAGCTGTATAATACACTGTTTTTGGCCTAATAACTTATTATCTAATGTTTTTAACGGTAAAAACATGTTTTCTTAGTTAAAAATTACATAAGCACACATTGAAAGAGCCTGGATTTTACAAAAAAGGAATTTAGAGACGTTAGTTTCAGACCCCTTGGCTAAACCCACATTGTAAACCAAAGCACATGAGCAGCATCTCAGCTCCATGTTTTCTAGGGTACCTACGTATATGAAAAAAATCCGAGCCAATGCTATAGGCGGCAGGAAAATTTAGGAGGGGGGAGGTACATAAATCAACCAATATGATTGTTTGTTTTGCTTTCTGTGTAGTACTTATTACTTATAAAAATTATTGTACTAACTTTAAAATAACATTAGCATCAGGCAACATAAATAACGAGATATATATGTATGTATACTATAGAAAGTGACCGCTGAGCGAAGCGAAGCGGAACAAATTTTTGTTTTTTGGGGGTCCTTTGGGTTACTAAATTTTTTTTAATGTTTGGCGCCGCGCGATTCGCGCGCCGCTAGAAAATTTTGAATTTTTAGCATATGAAAACCCCCAAATTTTACTATCGGGCGCCCCTTGCGGGGGGGGGGCGGCCGCCCCCCCTGCCCAACCACTATCCTTATTTTTCCTCCTGTCCGACCGTTTCGGGGGGGGCGGCCGCCCCCCCCCCCCCCCCTGGCTACGTCCCTGGCTGTTGTATGTCTGGATATGTGGGATTTACTTGTCTGAAAGCATTGCGGTTTTGTTCGAGTTGTATGATATGTTGTGGTAGTGGACTGTTTGTATGCTTTATGTGACCTTTGGGAATATGTGCTTTGTCTTCTTGAATGATGAGTTTTGTAAATGCTTTGTTTGCTTGATGTGTGGGTGGGAGTGTTGATGTTAATACTTGATGTTTGCTATGAGCATGGGCGTAGCCAGGGGGGTCTGGAGCATAGGTGGACAGCCTCCCGGATTTTGGGGGTATACCCGACTCCCGAAATTGGGGGGGGGCAGTGGCGTGCCCAGGGGGGGGGGGGGCTGCCGCCCCTCCCCCCGAAATCCGGCGAAACCGGATTTTTTCGTAAGGGGGGACCCTTACGTTTTTTGAATTTTGGGAGAGAAAATTTTTTTCTTATATATTAATACAGAAACTTTCCTGATGCCTTCCAAAAGCATATTAATAGTCAAAAAACCAAATTTTCCCCGCTTCGCGGGTAGTTTAAATTGACAATTTATCTCAGTTTTTTCATTTCAATCGATTTTGCCGCTCAATAGTTAAGGCATACATGTTAAATAAAACTACTGTAAACACTAACCTTTTATTAACGTTTTAAACACATGTTTTAAATGGATAGGAATAAAAAAAAACTTAAATTTTGTTTTAATTATCACCTGGAATTAAAATTTCTAGTGTATTTTAGCGCCTTAAATTAAAAATTTTCTCCCCCGGGGGCATTCTGCCCCCCGGACCCCCCTGACAAGGGGCTCTGCCCCTTGACCCCGCTGGGTGGCTCTCGCTCCCCAGACCCCCCATTTCTGGGGGACTGCCGCCCCCCAGACCCCCCTCAGGGTTAGTATGTACCCCCCCAGACCGCCCCCCCCCGAAATGAAATCCTGGGCACGCCACTGGGGGGGGGGGTGTCCCAAAAATTTTTTTGGGGTATACCTCAAATTCCATTTTTAGCGTTTTTAGTATTGGGACCCCCAAAATGTTAGGGGGGTGTTCGGGGTACCTCCAAATTTTGGGAGGATGTCGGCTATAATCGGGATTTTTTGGGGGGTATAACCCCCAAACCCTCCCCCCAGCCTGCCCACCTATGGTCTAGATCCCCCTTTTGCGTCGTCTAAGATAAAAATTTGGGGCTAGGTCCCCCTTTTGTGTCGCCAAGGTTAAAAATTTAGGGGTTTAGTAAGGCCAATTTTTTAAAAAATTTTCGCGCTTCGCTCCGCTCAGCGCTCTATTAATTATGTAGTCTCGATTAATAGGTTTCCATTTCCAAATTTGTATTACGTTGTTTTGTAATTGTGGCATAACCACGCTAGACCCACCCCATTCTTAATGTTTTAATTGGTCTCTACTTCTAAATTTGTGTTATTTTGTTTTTTAATCTTAATAGGACCAAGATGGACCCCTCTTTAGATTGTTATTATAGTGGGATTTAAATTTAAGGGTTAGAAGAAGCAATTTTAAAAACATTTTCTCGCGATTTGTATTGCTTAACTGTAAATCAATGTACTCATTTTTCACTTGTTATTGTTTTGGAGATCGAAAATGTTAAGGTATTAAATTGTTTGTAAAAATTTTTTTCTTTGTTTTTTTGACTTATTTTCATTGAATAATAGGAAAATAATGAAGTATGTGACATAAACATAGTAATAAACATTCCGCGCGAAGCGCAAAAATTTTTTTAGCCCTTTTAATAACGTTTTGGTTTTGGACCCCCTGGACCCCCCTTTTGGAAATTTTGTTCAGGGTTGGATGGACCCCCACCTTCGAAATCCTGGCTACGCCCATGGCCATGAGTGGGTGGTGTTGATGTTTGCTGAGATTGTTGTGATGTCTGGAGATGTTTGTTGTTGGTTGGTTGCTGTTGGTTTGCTGGTTGGTTTATTTTGTGTTTAGTACTGTGAGTTTATGATTATGTCCGCTACTGCTTCCTTTCTACGATCTTCTATGGAAGAAAACCATAGAGGGGAGTGAGCGTTTATGTCGTCTGTGATAATTGTGTTGTCTTTCTTGGTGAGTTGGTGTATGATAATATGTGTTGTTCCCAGAATCCTGGTCCGCACGTGGTAGGAATGCAGAATGAAGCAAAACAACATCTATCAATGCATCGTTTTCAGATCAGGACCATTTCAAAACCTACTACCGGATGGCGCTGGCACCTAGGAGGGAGAGGGGTCTTAGGGGGTCGACCTGAGGTAGAAAATTTAGAAACCTAGAAAGGAATTACGTGGGGCGTGGGGTCCGATGTCGAAGCAAAATATTTTTAAACCATTAAAGGTTTAATAATTGGTTTTTTATAGGATAATACTACATTATTTTGGAATAAAAAGCGATATTTTGGTATAAAAAGGGTGTAAAACATTATGTTGAAAAACGGTTTTGTAAAAAAATTAGTATAAAAAAAGTCCTTAAAATTTTCTCGAGGGGAATGGGGGGAGGTCAGATTTCAAATTCTAGAGGGGATCAGCGATCAGGGGTAAAAAATTATGAAAATTTGGGTGAAAAGGGCCCCTGGATTTATTTCTAGGGGGGGGGCAAAATTTTGAGGCTAGGGGAGGGTTGGACTAGACTGGACCCTACCCTACCCTCTACCCACTCTTCATCTACAAACCCGTGCACGGTCTGGAAATGCCCCCCGTTTTATTGGAGGATTCGCCCTCCCCCGTTTTATTGCCCCCCCCCCCGCCAAAAAATGAAAAAGTACCCTAAAAATTATGACGCCATTTTTGACCTATGATGACGCCATCATCGCGAATTTTTCGCAGTTTTTAGCCTAATTCAATGTATTTAAAGCCATTTTAGACCTATTTTTACCTTATTTTCGCTTTTTTTGTCCCTTTTTTCCCTTTTCCCTTCTTTTTTCTCTTTTTTTTTTCTTTTTTTCTTTTTCTCTCCTGCTTGCCCTCAACGTTTTATTGCCCGCCTTCACGTTTCAAAAAAGTTGCCCCTCCTGTGCCCCCCCATTTTGGAATTCCCCTCCCCCCCCGTTTTAACCCCCCGGGGGGCAGTGCACAGGCCTGCATCTATGTGCATATGTCTGCATGCATAGGTGAGAAAGGGTGGACCCCCCCACCCCCGGCACCCCCACCACACCCCCCCCCCCCCCCCCCAACCCCCCCCCCCCCCCCCCCCCCCCCCTAGCCTCGAAATTTTGGGGCCCCCCGAGACGAAAATCTAGGGGCCCCCCATCCCCCCCAAATTTCCGAATTTTTTACCCCTGACCGCCCTCTAGATTTTGAAATCTGACCCCCCTCCCCTCTCGGGAAATTTTTAGGTACCTTTTTTGTACTAAATTTTCTTCCAAAAACGTGAATTTTCATCACATATTCATGCTTTTACACCCTTTTTATACATGAATATGGCTTTTTATTCAGTAAAATGTAGTATTATCCTATAAAAATAACAATTATTAAAGTTATTATGGTTTAAAACTGTTTTGCTTTAAACACCGGACCCCACCTGACCCCCCTCTAGATTTCAAAATTTCGCACCCCGGGTCGACCTCCCCCCCTAAAAAGCCCCCTGGGACCCCCCTCCTAGAATTCAAAATTCGATTTACCCCGGGTAACCACCCCCCTAGCTTCCCCGACCGTGCTCACCTATGTCTGCATGGTATACAAGCATGAGCATCAAATCGTGTGAGTTTTGTAAAACGGAATCTATTGCGATTTAGAATGTCTGAAAACAATGCGACTGGACGAAATTGCCGCATTTGATGTGAAAGTTTCCGATCTCGCAACGTACCCCATGGTTTCTAAAAAACTCAGAGATATTGCCAAAAATAAGTAAGTTGGGGCAAAAATTTTTTGTAGAATTACGCAAAATCCTTTTAATTAAACAAGTTTTACAATAATGTTCTGTACTAACTCCTGCAAGGATTATTAGTCAAAAACTGGTACATTTTTCTACCTCTATTAAAACAAGCAGTGTGACTAGTTAGAAGTTGTAAAAAACGAAGATGAGTTTCAGCAGAAGGATTGAATCGAAGATTAGGAAACGGAGAAGGGTTAAAATCCAATAAACTCAGGGGTTGACCCATACATGGGCAAGTTGGTCATGAGTGTTGGGGGGGGTTTGTGTTAAACATACATGGGCAAGTTGGTCCGGAGTGGGGGGTTAAACCCCAAATTAGGGGGGGGGTTAAAATCCTATAAACGCAAAATACCCACCCGCCCATCAGGGGCGTAGCCAGGATTTCGGAAAGGGGGGTTGTACATGTACTCCATACAAATTTTTCGAAAGGGAGGAAGTTGTTGGGAGGTTGTACTCCAAATTTTTAAAATACCGTAAGAAAGACATTAAAAAGGGTAAAATTTTTTTTGCATTTCGCGCTAAGTGATTCTTTGCTGTTATTTGCATTGTTTTTTTTTTTTGCAAACCGCAGAAAATTATTTTAGCACTTTTATTTAGACCTAAGAGCGCTTTTATTTAGACCTTTACACCACTTAAAATCATACATGGGCATGAGGGAAAGGTTAACCCGAACCCCCCCCCCCCCCAATTCTGAGAGTGGGGCTTAACCCCTCACACTCAGAAGTAGGTGGAGGGGGGGAAAGGTTAACCCCCAACTTTAGAAAAATGAAAAAAATGTCTTTAAAATGGCTTCTAATCAGTGGCGTGCCCAGCTAGGTGTTTTTGGTCGGGTCCGCTAAGGGGCGGGGTCCACCCCCGGGTGGAAGGCCAAAATTTTTTAAGGGGGGGTCGAATTTTTTAGCAAAATTTTTTTAACTCAATAATTTAAGTGTTTTTAGGTCTAATATTGAATTTTATGTATTAAAACAGCCTATTTAGGCCTAAAAAGTGTATTTAAACACTGTTTTTAACTAAAAAACCGTGTTTTTGACAGTAAAAATTATACTTCCAAATTGGTCGGAAGGGGGGGGGGGAGGGGGGTCAGCCTCGCTAGCGGGGGTCAGACCGGATCGCTCTCGAGCTTTGGGGGGGAAGGGGGGGGTCCAAAATTTTGGCTCTAGGGGGGGTGGACCCCATGCATGAGCACGGGGGGGTTGGGAGGGGTTAACCCCCACAAATTCTGAGAAGAGGGGTTTAACCCCCCCCCCTCCACTCAGAAGTGGGGGGGAGAAAAAGTTAACCCCCCAATTTTGGAAAAATGAAGAAAAAAAATGTCTTTAAAATGACTTCTAACTGCCTCCAAACTTAGGTTTTGAGGTCAAAATGAATGTTTTAAGCAATAAAAAGCTCAAAAATGCAATAAAAATGGCTTTTTGACCTAAAATTAGCGTTTTTTTACCTATTTTTCCTTCAAAATCGAAAAACGATATGGGTAAAATGCACTCCAGAAAAAAAAACGATATGGGTATTTTGCGTTTCTCGAATTTTAACCCCCCCCCTAATTTGGGGTTTAACCCCCCCACTCCGGACCAACTTGCCCATGTATGGTGGACCCCTCTGTCCCCCCCACAAAAAAACCTATGGTGCCCAGCGGGGGGGGGCCGAAATCCAACGGAGCCGGCTTTTTTGTAAGGGTTTTACGTTTTTTGAATTTAAGAGAGAAAATTTTTTTCTTTAATATTAAAAGAGAAACTTCCTAATGCCTTTTGAAAGCATATTAATAGTAGTCAAAAAACCAAATTTTTACCGCTTCGCGGCGCGGGTAGTTTAAAATGACCATTAATCTTAGTTTTTCAATTTCAAATTGATTATGCCGTTCAGTAGTTAAGGCATACATGTTAAATAAAACTACTATAAACACCATTAACCTTTTAACTTTTTAAACACATATTTTAAATGTAGGGATAAAAAAACCTTAAATTTTGTAATAAATATCATCAGGAATTAAAATTTCTAGTGTATTTTAGCGCTCTAAATTAAAAATTTTCCCCACTAAGGGGCATTCTGCCCCCTGGATCCCCCTAACAAGGAGCTCTGCCCCTTGACAACAAGGGGCTGACGCCCCCCCCCCCGGAAATGAAATTCTGGGCACGCCACTGCTTTTAACTGCTTCCAAACTTAAGCTTTATGGTCAAATGTGGTGTTTTAAGAAATAAACAGTTTAAAAATGCAATAAAAAGGGATTTTTGACATAAAATTAGCGTTTTTTATTTTTTCTTTAAAATAGAAAACGATATGGGTAAAATGCACTCCTGAAAAAAAAACAATATGAGTATTATTTTGCGTTTCTCGGATTTTAAGCCCTCCCCCTAATTTAGGGTTTAACTTCCCCCACTGTGTATGCTTAAAATTTAGACCCTCTCACTCCTTTTCCTTTCCAAAATTTTGGTTAGGGTTCAGGGCCTGTGCCAGGATTTTTGAAAGGAGGGGCCAGACTCTAGAAAACTGAACACGGAATATAAATGCGGCGCGAAGCGCCGCATTTTTGCGTCACGAAACGTCGCCAGGCGGACGCGAAGCGTCCGCTGGGGGGTCGGGGGGGTGTCCCCCCAGCCGCCGGAGGCGAAATTTTTTGATTTAGCATTAAAAATGAGCAAAATTGAGGCTTAAAAATACCTATTTACATTGAATTCAAGGCATCCAGGATGGCAAAATCCACTTTTGGCATTCCCAAAAAAAAGGTAGGGAGAAGCAGGGTTTATAATGAAGTTACCTTCGCTTTTACCTCCCCCCACCCCCCTGGACCTATCTCATCTTCCTTATTTTAGTTAGCATAGCCAGAATTTTCAAGTGATCTCCTCCAGGAATGCTGCTGCCTTTGCGGGTTGAAACCATAGGTCTTCTACTTTTAGTGTGGTAGGATTTTTGGTGCAGTTGAAAAGGTGGTGGACATCATGCGGTTTCTGGTGGCATTTTGGGCATTCATTTTTGATTAGTGGGTTTATTCTTGATTTGTATGAATTTAGATGATGACAAAATCCGGATCTTAGTTGTGACAGGAGTGCTCTTAGTTTTCTTGGAAGGTGTTGTTCGCTTTTGTGTATTTCATGGGGTTTGCTTTTTAGTAGAGGATTGGGTTGGAGTTGAGATAGAGATTCTTTTACAAAATAGGTGTGAATGTTAGTCTGGAGCCCGTATTTACTAGACGCACTAAGTACTTAGTAGCACTAGGCCGCATAGTCTCCCTACCGATAGGGCCCGTTAAAGTGCCACTATGAACGCAAATTTACTAGACGCACTATAAGCTCCACTATAGATAGTGGCACTTAGTGTACCACTATAAGTAGCACTATGTTTACGACGCAAAAAAAAGTTTTAAAATAGTTAAAATTTGTTGTTTTTTTTTTAAAAATGGGGCGAAAAATCGGTCACCCAGATAATAGCGAAATAAAGAAGCGTGATACGCCAGTTTCCGACGTTCAAGTGTTTTTTATAATCGAGGAATTTATTCCATATAAAGAATTATTGATGAACCGTGAAAATAAAGGTGGGCATAATTGGACATTTAGCCGAAAATATAAAATAAGCTCTTGAAATATGTTCAACAATCCTTCGAAATTCATAAAATTAAATTATTTTTATAAAAATAATATGGTACAGTGTTTCAAATTTTGAAAGTTCAAGTTTGGACTTCTGTAAAACGATTGTTCGGTTTGAAATTATAACTGAAACTTAAATTTACCAAGGTGGAATTTAAATTTTGTTTTTAAATTAGAGTTTACAAGAGGTTATTATAGTCCAAAATATTAAAAAGAAATACAAAAAATATGTATTGATAAATTTATAAAAAGAAAAAAAAACTCCATGAACTATGGCTAACCAAATATTTGAGACCCGTTTTTTTGTGATTCGGTCTAGGATTTTTTGCACATAAAATAAGTATTATTCGTTCGTAGTTAACTTAAAATTTATTATTAATTTCTATACAACTTTTTATTAGCTCTCATATCAAGTGGGATCAGAAGAGTTTTTAGGATTTTTTTGTTAGCCGATTTTTTTGAACTTTGGACCGGTCCAGACAATCAAAAATAATGTTCAATCCAATCCTATTTTTTATAAATTAAAAACCAATGTTGTTGTAATAATAATTTTTTTATCGTTGATTCAAACGAGTAATATTAATTATTTTTTGTTACGTTTAATTTTTTTCTAAAACGAAATCAATTATGTCCACACCCCAGGGGATATTGTGAAGAAAAAAAGAGAAAAATGGCAGCAAATCGCCGATAACTTTAATCACCGATTCCCAGAAAACTTTAAAACTCGGGAACAATTAAAAAAGAAATGGGAAAATTTGGTAGCTGAGGCCAAGAAATGGGTGGTAAGCAAAAAGAACATTCCGACCGGAAATCCGGACCCTCCACCAAAATCCCCCAGTCTACATAATGCGGATAGCCGATATCTATGAAGACACAGACCTTTTTAAAGGAATCAGTGAAGGATATGAGTCTTCTTCCCAACGCCCAAAAAACGCGATGGAACCAACCTTATCCTCAATAAGCTTATTAAACAAATCGGGTATGTTATTAAAATTGGCAAAGTTTAACTAAAATTTTAAAAAATTCAAAACTCATTTATAACACAGTAAAATTACAAAAACAAACACATCAGACCTGTGCACTGCCCCCGGGGGTAAAAAGGGGAGGGGGGGGCGGAAAGGGGGGGGGGGGGGGGGCGAAAAACAAAAGGGGGGGAAAAGAAAAAAAAGGGGGGAGAAGGAGGAAAAAAAGAAAAAAAAAAAAAAAAAGGAAAAAAAAAAAAAAAAATAAAAAAAATAGGTCTAAAATGGCTTAAAAAACATTGGATTAGGCTAAAAACTGCAAAAAATTCGCGATGATTAGGTTTTTTTTATCATAGGTTTTTTATGGTTTTTTTATGATGGCGTCATAATTTTAGGGTACTTTTTCATTTTTTGGCGGGGGGGGGGGGGGGGGGGGGCAATAAAATGGGGGGGAAATCCTCCAAAAAAACGGGGGGGGGCATTTCAAGACCTTGCACAGGTACATGGTACATATGGTAAAGGGCTTCCACCAAAAATCAAAACTTCTAAACCAACATACACCACCCCAAAAATTTCGGAGGTCATAATTCCTTTGCGGTAAAAACTTTGCCTGTTTAATAACAATCTCAAAATGAAGCATCTGACGATGAACTCTCATTTCCGCCACCAACAGAGAAAGAAATTGATGAGCTACTGAGCAGCACGCAAAACACTCCTGACACGTTCAGCACGGAAAAAAACACGTTTGGAGTCTGTTCCGGTCTGTACCCCAATATTTTTATATTTAAGAAAGTATAGAAAGCAAAATTTTTATGTTTAAAGATTTACCGTTTAAATACCATTTAAGTACAAATATAAATTCAATGCAAAAAATTAAACCCATCAAATCTTTTGCATTATAAAACTAATTACTTTGTTTTTCATTGCTATATTTAAATCCCCCCCCCCCACTTTATTGGAGGATTTGCCCCTCCCCCCCTTTTAGTGCCCCCCCCTCCCCTGTTTTAGCCTATTTCAATGCATTTTAAGCCATTTTAGACCTATTCTTATTTTAATTTTGTTTTATTGCCTCCGTTTCAAAAAAGTTCCCCCGTGCCCCCTCCCCTCATTTACAAATTGTCCCTCCCCCCCCAATAAAACCCCCCGGGGGGCAGTGCTCAGGTCTGTATATTCATGACCCCATGTCTTTATAATATGAAATTGGGGTACAACCCTAAAATAGAAGATTTCTCAGCAGTTACAATCGTGCAAACAGATACCCGCGAAAAACCCACCAAGCGAAAAACATCTTTGGACGAAATTCACAAAGAAACTATGGGCATAGAGCAAGAAAAACTAAAAATAGAAAAAGCTAAACTTTCATTAGAACAAAAAAAAATAAAATCAGAATTAGAAGTTTTGGAACTTAAAAAACGCAAACTCAACTTAGAAATATATAAACTGGAACGCGAAATTTATGGTGATCAGGAATCGGCTGCTGATCAACTTGAATGACTCTTGTAATTTTTTTTGTATTGTTTAGACTATAATTTTTCAGGGTATACACAAATACTAACGGTGTCCAGAAAAAAACCTGCAAAATATCTTTCGGAAAAAATATCTTCTTTCAGCAGTAAATTATTCAGTATTATTAAAATTTTTTAAAGCTTTTTTTAAACTTTTTATTGTCTTTTTTGTTTAAAATTTCCCTAAAAAAATCTTTCAGAAGATATTCCTTCCGAAGATATTTTGCAGAATGTATTTTTTCCGGGCGCCAAACAAACAAATAATACGCGCGGCTTTTAAAAAACTCAATACCACCACACTTTAATAAGACAGTCTTTTCATTTTGCGCATTGGCAATTTGTCACATACATACACACAACCAAAAATGTCCCAGAGTTATTATTGATTTTTTTAACACATAAAAAAAAACCTTGGGGTCTCACAGAAAAACAGAAGCAAAGCAAATCAAAACGCAAAATTAACGCAGGCCGCACACGCATTATATTTCCATGTGTTGTTTTGTTTTTAATTGATGTTATATGGGTGTTTGGTTAAAAAAAGTTTAAAATTTAATAAAATCTCGATGCTTATATTTTTTACTACAATAAAAAGCGAAACAACTATAGTTTGATAAAAGAATGATGTGCAATGGAAAAAATTTGTGCGATTTTATTTTTGCAAACGAAAAAAAAACAGTTTGAAGTGTTTCAGCCATATTTTTTACAAATCGAATTTTTTGTTGGTGAATAATTGGTCCAAAGAAATATTTTTTAGTGCATATCTTTTTTCACAAGCTATAGAAAGAAACAACTTTTTACAGTGACTATTGAATGCAATACAAAATGAAAGCTGAAAACATGAACAAGTTAAAAAACACTTATTTTCTAATTGGAAAAAAATTTCTGCACAACATGATCACGAAAGAGCTTTCCGTCGTGAAAGTTTTGTTGATCTTCAGAAATAAGTGGAGCAGTGGAATCACTATCGGGTAAAAAATCTTCCGGTTTTGAATCGTCAAAACTATCCGGCTGGTGCCTTTCCTTAGCAATGTTATGCAAAATCATACACCCCCCGCGGCTACGATTGCAGTTTGTGATTTTTCAGGGGTAGTTCGAAAACCCTCAAGCACGCCTCTAAACCTCCGCTTCATTTGACCAAAAGCGTTTTCAATTACCACACGGGTCGATTTGTGTTTGTAATTATAAAGTTTTTCCGCTTGGGTGACGGGGTTAAGGTATGGGGTAAGGAGCCAAAAACGACCATTTCCATAACCTGAGTCGCCTAAAAATAACCCCTTCTGCCGACGATTCTCAAAATCGTCATAAAGCTTACTTTGTTTAAGAATAAAACTGTCATGAGTTCGCCCAGTCCAATGGGCATAAGCGTGTACAAATTTAAAGTTCTGATCGCAGGCGGCCTGTATATTTAAAGAAGTATATCCTTTTCTGTTATAAAACGAATCTTCCCGTTGTTTGGAAACAAATACTCGCACATGCATGCAATCTATTGCACCAATCACTCCTGGTATACGACACATTGATTTAAATGCACTGAGATGAGACCAATATTTATGATATATTTTTGCAAATTATATAAAATTTCCAAATTTCGACATTTCTCAGTTCTGAGATCATTAAATAAATTAGGTTGTAAAAAGTCCAGCGGGACTGCCCTGAGCCAGATTTTATGCCATTTTTATGGTAAATTGTTAAATAATATTTTAAAGTAACTTCAAATATTTCAGAAACTTTGTTTGCAAAAACTTTTTAATACATGCAAAAAATCTAAATATAATGTGGCTGAAGCAACAAAACATAAAACGTTGCTAGTAAAAAAAGTTGACTCTAAAATAAGCGATTTTAGGTTTTTTTAAGTTTGAAACGCATTTAAAATTATTGTATCTGCATTTTTAAAACTATTTCTATTGTTTTCAATAGTTTTTGAAAATGAAAACTAGTTTTAAAAAGATTTTGACAAAATAATATTGGCGTCACTCTTTAATTATTCACGAAAGTCACACAAAAATACAGCAGAGCTCCGGAGCTCCTAAAAGCGGAGCTCCGCTCTGGAGTTCCTTTGCTCGCAGCGCCGGAAAACCACTAATACGTAAGTAAGAAAACTCGCCAGCTCCGGATTATGATACTTGAAGCAGCTAATGTGTTCAAAAAAATTTAATTGCTTCTTATGTAAAAGTGAAAATCGGTTAAAAAAGCCAAAAAAAATGTTTAATGTGTTTATTATACAAAAATAAATAATTGCCTCTGTGTTCGCTGCAGTTCGACTCCAGTGGGTATTTTTATGAAATCATCTATCTTTTTCACTATTTCTGGAATTACTTGCCATATTATCCTACAAACGGTGGGTTGTGAAATGTTCATTAGATCACCACAAATCTGTTGAAGAGAGTTACTCGCTAAGTATTGTAATGTTGTTAAAATCTTAATTTCTTTTGAAACGGGATAAAAGTTAGAGGTGGATTCAATGTTTTCACCAAAAGTATCCACCAAATATTTCACCGATTCTTTGTCAAAACGATATCGTTGATAAAAGTCATAATCGTTATATTTTTCAAATATATTTATGTTTCGATCAAAAAATCTTTGTTTTGTACGCCTATTTACGCGATTATCATATAAAAGTATGCGACGGCTAGTCATTTGTTATTTTTTTAACCAAATTATAAAACAAAAATTTTTTAACTACATAGTGCTCCCGTAAGGGTGGTTCGTACCGCCCTAAGCGAGTTACTTTAGGCAGAAAGTGACACTATGTGCTTAGTGTGTCTAGTAAATTTGACATGGGTGAAAAGTGCCACTATATACCCATTTTTAAGTGCCACTAATCGGATAGTGCGTCTAGTAAATATGGGCTCAGATGGCTTTTTCGGTGAGATTTGGGTTGAAGAAACTTTCTGCTTTGGGGCCATACTTTGATTGGAGGGTGTGTTTCATTTCTCTTGGCCTAGATTTGTTTGCTGTTATTTTGTTGGATGGGTGAGTCTGTTGCATAGTCTTGGCAAGAAATTGTGCTGAAAGAAGAGATGTGTGATTTTCAATTGGTAGTACTTTAGTTTCTTGATGAAGATGATCTAGTGAGGCCATTTTGTGGCATCCAGTTGCTATCCTGAGGGCTGAGTTTTGTGTTGATTGAAGTTTCTGGTAATGGGATTTTGAGAGGTTTGGTGACCATATTGGTGTTCTGTAGTTGAGGATGGGTCGCCCTATAGCTTTGTATGAGGCTACTATTGTTTCTTTTTGTTGTCCCCAGCTGGTCCCAGCTAGGGCTTTGAGGATGCTATTGCGTCTAGATGCCCTGTTGTTGATGGTGGTGATGTGGTTGTTGAAGGTTAGTTTTGGATCAAAAGTGACACCTAGGATTTTGGGATTTTTGTTGAGCGGTAAAAGTTGGTTTTGTATGGTCACGTTTGGGTGGTAGTTGTATTCTTGTGAAGATGGAGAGAAAAGTGTAACTGTTGATTTTTCTGTTGATAGTTTGAGGTGGTTGAGATTCAGATATTGATTTAGAGTGTTGAGATAATTGGTGAGATTTGTTTCCATGTTGGCTATGTTGTTTCCAGTGGAGTAGACTGTGGTGTCGTCAGCATAGGAGACGATTTTGACGCCGGCAGGTGGGGGAGGTATGTCCGATATGTAGAAGTTGAAGAGGGTTGGTGAAATGACTGAGCCCTGAGGCACGCCTGTTTGTACTATCCTAAGTTTAGAGGTTGAGTCTCTGAATGAAGTTTTGTTGATTCTGCCTCTGAGATAACCACTTAGCCATCTGATTAGATAAGCTGGGAGTGTGCGTCGAAGGCCTTGGTAAGGTCCAAGGCTGCTACTATTGTTCGTTTGGGTGGAGCTTTTTGGTTGAAACCGGTTGCTGTATTGTTGGTAAGTTAAAGGAGAGCAGTAGCTGTTGAGTGTTTGGGTTTGAAACCGTGCTGATCTGGATGGTGTTGTAGATGTTGGAGAAGGATCGGTTGGATTATTTTTTCAAAAACTTTTATTGCTGGGCAGAGGAGTGAGATTGGTCTGTAAGAAGTCAGACCTGTGCACTGCCCCCCCCCGGGGTTAAAACGGGGGGGGGCAATTCCAAAACGGGGGGGCGCGGGGGGGGCAACTTTTTTAAAAGGGGGGCAATAAAACAGGGGGAGCAAGCAGGGGGGAAAGAAAAAAAAGAGAAAAAAAGGAGAAAAAAAGAGAAAAAAAGAAGGAAAAAGGGAAAAAAGGGACAAAAAAAGCGGAAATAAGGTAAAAATAGGTCTAAAATGGCTTAAAATACATTGAAATAGGCTAAAAACTGCAAAAAATTCGCGATGATGGCGTCATCATAGGTCAAAAATGGCGTCATATTTTTAGGGTACTTTTTCATTTTTTGGCGGGGGGGGGGGCAATAAAACGGGGGGGGGGGCAAATCCTCCAATAAAACGGGGGGGGCATTTTCAGACCGTGCACAGGTCTGAGAAGTAGAGATGAGGAGATCCTTTCCGGGTTTGCCAAGTGGTATTATGATTGCAGTTTTCCAGATTGTAGGTATGCTATTTGGTTTTAGTGATAAGTTGAACAGATCAGTTAGATATTGAATGCCAAGAGGACCAAGGTTTTTAAGGTGGAAAATGGTTAGGTTGTCAGGACCAAAAGCTTTGGAGTTGTTAGATGATTTTATGGCATTTTCTACTTCTATGGTTGTGATAGTTTTAGGTTCTTGTTTGATTTTTTTAATGCTTCTGATTAATTTTCGATTTTCTTTAGGTGTTTTGAAAGGTTTGTTTGGAGTAAATTGTTTGTTGAAGTTGTTTGCTAGTAAATGAGGGTCGTTGATTAAGTTTCCATTGAAGTTTATTGCGCAATTTTGGATGGGTGTCTGTTTGTTATCCAGTGATTTTATGGTTTTCCAAAGTTTAGAGGAGTTGGTTTTATGGCTGAAAGTGTCCAGATATGAATGCCATTTTTTGGTAGCGTTGGTGCGGATTTGGATGTGGATTTTTTGGTTGAGCTCTTGTATTTGGTGTGAAAGTGGGTTAGTTTTGCGCAGGTTGTCTCTTTCATTGATAAGTTTTATGGTTTCTGGAGTAAGGTTGGCTTGAAAATTGTTGTGACGACCGGCTGGTATGTTGTGAGAGGAAGCTTTGATTAATATATTTCTAAACGTTTTTTCATCTTTTTTGACTTCTGTGGGAGCTGGGATATTAAGTAATTTAGTTTCTATTTCATTTTTGTAGTTGGTCCAATTGGCTTTATTGAGGTTGGTGAAAGTTTTCCTGGTTTTGGGTGCTATTGTCTGATTGGTTTGAAGGCTGACGATGATTGGGAGGTGATCGGAGCTCAATGTGGTAACTGTTTTCCAGTCCGAGGAGGTAAGGAGTGAGTCTGAGATGAGGGAGATATCTGGCGATGTTGGATTCCCATTTGAAGGGATGCGTGTTGGTGTGTTTGTGTTTAGAGATGCCATGTTAGAGTTGTTGATGATGTTTGCAATGTAGTCGCCTCTGGCGTCTGTGAGGCTTGAGTGCCAGAGTTCATGGTGTGCATTGATATCTCCAAGAATGATACTATCCTGATTGTTTAGAAGATTGGCTATATTTGGTTGGTAATTAGTGGTGCAGGAGCTGGACGGTGGAATGTATAGATTGGTGATTGAGAGGTCAGTATTGTTGAAGAGAATGTGGATGCCATGCATTTCTGCATGTGGGTCGTTCTGTTGAGTGTCCAAGTTAATTTTGAAGTTGATCGTATAGTGTACAAAAAAGAGTAGACCACCTCCATTGGAATTTCTGTCTTTTCTGATAGTTGTGTAGTTGGGAATATGTGGATCTTTGGATTTTGGTGAGAGTTTTGTTTCCTGGATGGCAGCTATGTGAATGTTGTGATTTATGAAAAAGTTTGTTAGTTCTTGTAGTTTGTTGGAGATTCCATTGGCGTTAAATTGCAAAATATTTAAGGTAGAATTTTTGGAGTTTGTTTTGCAAAGTGGGGAGAGCGTGCAGTTGTTACAGGAAAAATTTTGGTTGTAATGTTTTAGGCTTTGTAGGTTGCTGCATTTTAGATGCACCCAATTGTTACATTTGGTGCATTGGACGCTGTTTCTATTAACGTTTTATTACAGTTTTCACAAAAATATTGCATCTTGTTGGGGCCGGGGTTTGGATGAATGTCTCCGGAAAGAGTCATCAGTTTTTTCGGCAGCCATTTTGGCCGCCGATTATAGAAAAAGAATGTGCAGAATCTGAGTTGACTGGAAAAGAGGTAGAGCTGTTGACCATTTCCATTGCTGGATCTGGGCAGTGTCGCTGCGTGGAAGCCGCTCCGTAGACACCTCTTCCTTATTTTAACCCCGGCCAACCCAGAAAGGGGGGGGGGCATGGCCCCCCTGGCACAGGGCCTGTTAGGTTTAGACGTAAACCCCTTACAGAAAAATAGATTTAAAAGATGCTAATTTTATATCAAAAAATTTTTTTATTGAATTTTACCCAAATTTAAACTTATTTTTAAAAGGGTTTATAAGCCTCAATTTACCATAACTCCAAAGGGTGGGGCTGTTGAACTGAATCGATCTTCTCAACATTAGAAAAAGACCAACCTCTTCTGTGCCCATAACTGGAATAAAGAGAGGGCATTACGATTAATTATAAAACACGAAACAAGCTAAAGCTTTTTGAAAAAATAAAGCCTTGTTAATAGCAAAAATTCTCTTAATTAGGAGGATTTAGGAAGCTGCACCACGATGATCAGCATCATGAACACACCTGTTTTGGCCTGGCCAGCCAATTTGGACTCGGTTATCCAGAGTTGGACAAGCTTATGGAGAACCCGCGCCCCTTGCGATTTACTTTCCACCTGCTTAAGGTATACGAACTTAATTGACTAGCGAGACGAGATAAAAAATTAAGGAGGTTAGGTTGCCCACCTATGAGGTCAACCCTCCCTTCAAAATTATTGAAATAGATTTTTTAAATTTGGAATTGCCATTAAAATTACTTTACTTTACTTTACGTTACCAGACCTGTGCACGGTCTGAAAATGCCCCCCCCCGTTTTATTGGAGGATTTGCCCCCCCTGCTCCCCCCGTTTTATTGCCCCCCCCCCCCCCGCCAAAAAATGAAAAAGTACCCTAAAAATATGACGCCATTTTTGACCTATGATCACGCCATCATTGCAAATTTTTTGCAGTTTTTAGCCTATTTCAATGTATTTTAAGCCATTTTAGACCTATTTTTACCTTATTTCCGCTTTTTTTGTCCCTTTTCTTTTTTTTCCCTTCTTTTTTTCTCTTTTTTTCTCCTTTTTTTCTCTTTTTTTTTCTTTCCCCCCTGCTTGCCCCCCCCCCCGTTTTATTGCCCCCCCCCCCCGTTACAAAAAAGTGGCCCCCCGGGCCCCCCCCATTTTGGAATTGCCCCCCCCAGTTTTAACCCCGGGGGGGCAGTGCACATGTCTGCGTTACTCGTTATTTTAACGTTTATGTTTTTTAGTAAAAAATTAAAATTCTAAAAATCGGCTATTTTTGTCGCCACCGTCGACCGTAAATTTTGGATGATCATTATTCACGTTTGTTACATAATTCACCAATTTCGAAAAACGAAAGTTTTAATATGTATTCAATTCAGAATGACCGCAAATTTTTAAAGTTCCACTATTATTGTATATCTAATCTCTGGTCCCCGAATTCCATAATATTCTATTTTTTTTTTTAAAGTTTATGTAATATAGAATTCCAAAACATTAGCAAGCTGTTTGCTGTTTTGTTATTTAAAAGTAAATATAATGATTTTTTTTAAATAATGCAAAAGTGAAAAAAAAAATTTTGTGTAATTTTTAATATTTTATTGCTATTTATTATTTTTTAATATTATTAGTATTTTGCAATATTTTCACAAAAACAAACAATAATAAAATTAAGGTTCTACACCCGGAAGAGTACAAAGCAGACAGTTGGCAGTTAAATGAGGATCAGAAGTTGAAAAGCGTCAAGGAGTTAAAGGAAGAAGGAAACATTTTATTTAAAAGAGAGCAGTGGGAACAGGCTGTAACCAAATACGAAGAAGCTTTAGGTCAGCTATTCATTGATAGGTTATAAAAAAAGATTTTTAAAGAACACTGAACACTATTATTGATAGCGTATCATGATAAACTCATGTTCAACCTGAATCAAGGCATGTTGTGAAACCATAGTTTTAATCATACATGGGGCACGGGGGGGGCGGGTTGGGGGGGGGTTAACCCCCCCCCCAAATTTTGAGAAGGGGGGTTTAACCCCCCCCCCACTCAGAAGTGGGGGGGGGGTAGAGGTTGACCCCCCCCCCACTTTTGGATAAAGGTAGAAAAAAAATGACTTTTAACTGCCTCCAAACTTAAGTATTGAGGTCAAAATGAATGTTTTAAGCAATAAAAAGCTCAAAAATGCAATAAAAAGGGCTTTTTGACCTAAAATTAGCGTTTTTTACCTATTTTTCCTTCAAAATCGAAAAACGATATGGGTAAAATGCACTCCAGAAAAAAAACGATATGGGTATTTTGCGTTTCTCGGATTTTAACCCCCCCCTAATTTGGGGTTTAACCCCCCCCCCCACTCCGGACCAACTTGCCCATGTATGGTTTTAATGAGCAGCCTAAGAAAACCTTGATGACCAAATCAGTTTTATCATGATAATTTTTGTTAGTGGTATGTTCTCGAAAAATACCAAAATACCTAAAAAAAAAGCAGGATTATGATTATAAAAGTAGGTCCATTATTAAGCATTTGTTTGGATGCCATTTTTGGAAATTTGCGATGCAGATGTTTATTTAATAAATAATATAGATCAAGTAGATAGCAATTTAATACTAATACGCTTAAAAAATTAATTCGCAATTCAAAATTCAGTAGTGTATATAGGCAGTGGCGTAGCCAGGATTTTATTTTGGGGAGTGGTCGGTCTGGGGGGGGGAGAAAAATTGTCACATAAGCGGCGCGAAGCGCCGCCGCCTGCTTGCTCCTCGTAGCGGCGCCAGCTGACGCAAAGCGTCGGCCGGGGGGTCTGGGCACTGGGGGTTGTCCCCCCAGCCGCCAAAGCGAAATTTTTTTAAATATGTACTTAAAACTGCTTGAAAATTGTCCCCTGAAGATTGCGTGAACATACATTTTTTTTTACCTAATTTCTATACAATTTTGTCTGATCTTCTAAATTAATCTGTCGATGAAATTGTATATAATAAACTATCTATTGCCTGTTTTAAATTATGCGCATGAGTATGGTTAAAAAAGTTATTATAATAACAA
This sequence comes from Microlaimidae sp. YZB2_3, assembly GCA_030248175.1. Lineage (NCBI taxonomy): Eukaryota > Metazoa > Nematoda > Chromadorea > Desmodorida > Microlaimidae > Microlaimidae sp. YZB2_3. Next base: position 43,966 of record JASAMX010027277.1, read on the forward strand.
AAAATATTACTGATAATAGTTGTACTGATATAAATATGACCTTTCCGCGTAGCGAGAAAAATTTTATATTGATTAGTTTATGGTTATAGAACGTACTAAGATTTGTATTAAATTTATTTTTATAACGCAATATTCGAAAAGTAAAAAAGAAAACCTATAAGAAATTCCACGCTTCGCCAAGAAAGGGGGGGGTGAAGAGAGGTGGACTGCCCCACAAGTACAAAAACCGTTGTTTTGTTAAAGAGTTAAAAACAACCATTATTAAACCTATATATCTCATAATATATGAGTTTTCACATGTATATAGTATTAAGTTTTCACATGTATATAATATTATTTATTATCTAAGTCAAAGGCAGAATGCCTTAGCTATGTATTGAATAGTACAACCCATCGAAAAAAGTAATATAAATTATTAATGTACACTTCCCGCGAAGGGAAAAATTTCAGTTTTAGGGTATTTTTATGCTCTTAAAACGCATCAGGAATGCTTCTGAATTTATATTTAAAAACAAATGTTTTTCCCCTAAAATTCAAAAACAAAACGCAAGGGTCCCCCTTTACGAAAAAATTCGGCTTCGCCGGATTTGGGGGGGGGGGAGGGCAGCCGCCCCCGCCCCCCCTGGCTACGCCACTGTATATAGGTACAATGTTTATTATAAACAAAATGTTTACCTATAATTTTAGCCCCAAAACCCAGTGTTTATAATTAAATATAAAAAGTGGGGCGTAAATCTGGAATTTTATCATTGACATTGAGTTATCGTTCATGATGTGAATGGTCTGTGTGGCAAATACAATGTAAAATAGATTGCAGTGCAATTAAGACTTTTCTTCAAAAAAGGTTGTTTTGACTATTAAGTCCAAAAGAATTATATTCATTATTATTTAATTTTTGTATGTAAATTGGCTAGAAGGAGATAGTCACAGATAAACACGGTTACCCTTTGTGTACAGTCCGGAAATGCCCCTCGTTTTGATGCCTCCTTCACTCAAATAAAATAATAAAGATAAAATTATTCGTCATTTTAGAGCTATTTTAGCAAATTTTTTGCAGTTTTAAACCTGTTTTTGCTACATTTTAAGGGATTTTAGACAATTTTTACTTAAGTTTCACGCTGTTTGAAATGCCGCCCTCGTTAGATCTCCCGTGGTGCAGTGGACAGGTTTGGTCATCATTGGAGCCAGGTTCATTCAAAATGCATATATTTTTTAAAGCATTTTTTCATGAAATAAAGTTTATTTCAGGGCGTTTGGACACTTTGGTGCTGCGAGAAAAGCCGGGCGAGCCGGAATGGGTTGAGCTGGATCAACAGAAAGTACCGCTGTACCTAAACCTGGCCCAATGTTTTCTAAATCTTCGCCGCTTCTACGACGCCGTCCAAACAACAGACGAGGCCCTAAATAGGCAGCCTGACAGCGAAAAAGGACTCTTCCGTCGGGCTCAGGCCCACCTGGGGGCCTGGAATTTCTCCGAAGCCCGGGCGGATCTGAGGCGCCTCCTGGAACTCCACCCGGAGAAGGCGGCTCTGGTCCGGAGGGAGCAAACGCGCCTAGAGGCGGCCGAGAAGGCCAAAGCGGAGGAGGAGGCAGACAGGTACAGAAATATGCTCAAGAGGGACTGACTTCTGTTTGCTCCTGTAACGGAGATTATGCTTTAATTTAGTCCATTTTCGCTGTTCCTTTGGCTGCTAGGAAATTTTAACCTTCCTATCCATGATCTTTCTTAAAAGCGAAAGACTTGTCAGCAAGGGAAACTGACGATCCCCCTCAATATATACGGTAAAGACCGAAAAAATAAACACCCTAAACTCGGTCGGAATCGAAATTCAAAGATAGGAACTGGACCTTTTCGGAATTAATTTGTGTACAGCAAAGCATACATGGGCACAGGATGGGGGTTAACTCCCCCCAAATTCAAAGAGGAATTTAACTCATACATGGGGACAAGGGAGTTATCCCCCAAATTCTGAAAAGGGGGTTTAATTCTCCCCCCCCACTCAGAAGGGGTGGGGGGGAAGGTTAACCCCCCAATTTTAGATATGGGTATTTTGCGTTTCTCGGATTTTAATCCCCCCCTAATTTGGGTTTAACCCCCCACTCCGGACCAACTTGCCCATGTATGCCCTCCCCCCCACTCCGGACTAACTTGCCCATGTATACAAATTTGGAAAATTAAAAAAAAATTGTCTTTAAAATGACTTCTAATTGCCTCCAAACTTAAGTTTTAAGGTCAAAATGAGTGTTTTAAACAATAAAAATGACTTTTTAACCTAAGATTGACGTTTTTTATCCTTTTTTCAAAATCAAAAGACAATATATAGGTAAAATGCACTCCGCCATCCTACTCCAGACCAAATTGCCCATGTATGCAGCAGAGGGATGACGAAATCAAACTATAAGTTTAGAATAGATTTAAACATTGGTTTTGTAAATCGGAATAGAATAATAGTGTTCTAAGAAGCGGAGCTCAACCTGTTGTTGTACTAATTTTTTATAATTAAATGATGCTATTATGTTATATATTAAAAAATTGTTTGTGAACTCAAATGCTTTTAAAACTAAAGGCCGGTTCACACCGGACTGGCAGATAATAGGTGACGCACGCACAGCGCGCACCCTTCATACCGCAGCAACAATGACGGTGTAATGATGTAAACGCGCACGTTTACTATCCATTATTCACTACCGTAAAGGTGCAGTGCGGAGTCAAACTTTTTGTTTTCGATTTTGATAATTTTTTTTGAAAACCTTACCCCTGCCCACAATAGCCCACAAAATTTTTTTCAACAAAATATCTGCAGTGAGTCAGGAGTTATTACCCCCCCCCCCCCTCAAAAATGACATTTTTCGATAATTCTGTACGTGACAAATTGCTCAATCGGTATTACTATTTACGTTACAAATTAAGCATTCAAAGAGAGCGGCTACTTTCTGTTTTTATTTAATAAGTTGATCGTTAAGATTGGTGCAGTATTTGTCGAAATATTCCCTGTCCCGTACAAAAAACCCGCGATTTTTTCGTTAAAAACACTCAACGACGGCAGTGATTTTGTTAAGTTTGCCCAACCTTTCTTTTCTTCCTTTGTGTTTTTAGCGAAAAAATCAAGTGTTTTTCGAAAAAAATCGAAAAAAGTGTTTTTTCTACGATAAGCGCAATATCTCGACAAATACTGCACCAATCTTAACGATTAAGGTATCAATATAGAGTAGAAAGTAGCCGCTTTCTTTGAGTGCATAATTTGTAACGTAAATCGTAATACCCATTGAACAATCTTTCACGTACACAATTATCGCAAAACGCTATTTTTGAGGGGTCATTACTCATGAGCCACTGGAGATATTTTGTTCAAAAAATTTCTGTGGGCTATTGGGGGTAGGGGTAAGATTTTCACAAAAAATTATAAAAATGTAAGACAAAAAGTTTGACTCTGCACCGCACTTTTATAAAAATTTTGTTCTAAAAACGCACATGAAACTAAACAACTTAAAAAAACCTATTCCAATTTTTAATACGAATATCATTCTACGCTGTAGATTGCTCATCTATAATATATGGAGCTATTTTACGCTGTAGATTGCTCATCTATAATATATGGAGCTAAAAAAATATTAAAAAAATATATAAAACATTTCTGTGGGCTATTGGAGGCAGGGGTAAGGTTTTCACAAAAAATTATAAAAATGTAAGACAAAAAGTTTGACTCTGCACCGCACTTTTATAAAAAAATTTTTCTAAAAACGCACATGAAACTAAACAACTTAAAAAAAACTATTCCAAGTTTTAATACGAATATCATTCTACGCTGTAGATTGCTCATCTATAATATATGGAGCTCCAACCCGGATTGTGATATTTATAGAGTTAGTATTTCTCACTAGTAAAAATAAAATTGTTAATCGAACAAAGTTTTCGTAGTGTGTTAAAAGCAATAATGTTCAAGAGGCAAACTTTTAGATTTTTGGGTAATCGAGTGCTTTCAAAAACTTATTCAGAGTTTTTTGACTGTTTATTTAAACGTAAATCTGTAACAAAAAAACGCCCTTAAATATTAAGTAAATAACACTTAGCTCCTATGTTTTGAGAAAGTACAAATTTCGTTCAAGTGGGTAAAAGACAAAAACTATTGCAGCAAAGACGGCAAGAAAAAATATGCCAACAAAAACGTTATTAATCTTTTTAGTTTCAAATTCAGCTTTAGGAAGAAGTATTTTGCTTAAATTTCAAATTTTAAGCTTTTTTCTATAAAAATAGGTTTTTGTTTATTTATTTATTTTTTTGAAATAAACTTAAATTGGCTGCTTCTAATTACTTGGAGAGTTATAAAAACTTAAGGGTTTTAATTTTACTGTGCGGCTTCTTTATTTTTAACGAACGGTTAGAGTTTGTTTTTTATCAACGCCAAAACGTCATTATCTTTACTAGTAATATTGTAATAAATTTTGACATGACAGCTAGTCGTGTGGCGATACAATACGAGTATGATTATAATTGTTATGGTGCCTAAGTCTGTCATTAAAAAAATGTAATAGACTTTATTGCCGAATTAAGGACACATATCGAAACAAATGGACATGGAAGAGGGCAGTGGCGTGCCCAGGATTTCATTTCGGGGGGGGGGGGGGTGTGGGGGGCGGTCTGGTGGGGTAAATACTAACTCTGAAGGGAGGGATGTCTGGGGGCCGGCAGTCCTCCACATATAGGAGGTTTGGGGGGGGCGAAAGCCCACAGCGGGGTCAAGGGGGCAGAGCCCCTTGTCAGGGAGGTCCGGGGGGCAAAATGCCCCAGGGGAGAAAATTTTTAATTTAAGGCGCTGGGAGAAATACACAAGAAATTTTAATTTCAGATGTACAAATTTAAGGGTTTTCTTATACATTATACATTTAAAACATGTGTTTAAAACATTAATAAAAGGATAATAGTGTTTATAGTAGATTTATTAAACATGTATGCCGTAACTACTGAACGGGATTATTGATTTGAAATCAAAAAACTAAGATAAATTGTCAATTTAAACTACCGGCGTAGCGGAGAAATTTTGGTTTTATGACTATTAATAATAATGCTTTTAGAAGGCATCAAGAAGGTTTCTGTATTAATATTAAAGAAAAAAATTTTCTCTCCCAAAATTTAAAAAAACGTCAGGGATTTCGGGGGGGGTGGGCGGCCGCCCCCCGCCCTCCCCTGGGCATGCCACTGGAAGAGGGTTGTTGTTTCTATTAGTTTAAAGATAGATGTTTAACTTTTACTG